>JALBCR010001207.1:0-202702 GCA_030710515.1 Abscondita cerata
ATCAGTATTACTTCGTTCAGTTACGTATTGCTCTGTCACTATTAACCCCAAAATATGACACAAAAACTTCCACTCGTCAAGTGCATTTTAGTGTCGTCCTTCAGTACTATCTTTCTAGCATGTCAACTGCCGCATGAGCAGTCAACCTGTTAACACAAATAATTCAATTCACTAAAATAAAAATGTCACCGTACAACGTAACCATAAATAATAATAACAATGATAATAATGATATCATCAAAATCGGCATTTAACAAAGCAAACGTCACCTTGAAGTACGGAACCAATTATGAAAGCACTTACAAAACATGATCCACACAGACCATAAAAATAAAAATAAAATTAGTAAACCCGAACAACAACGTACCAATTTTACAACAAACAATAATAACACAATCCTGCGATGTTCAGTTTCAAGAATTGTAAGAATTCTCATATCTTTTTTTGTGTTTTTTAAATTTTATATAAAATAGTCAAAAAATAGCTATTTTAACCATTTTTATGAATTTCTTTTGAGAAACAAATTTTTTTGTTTCAATTTTTCATAATTGCATCGCATAGAGTGTTAGTCATGCAAAGTCACCCGTTTTACCGCTTCCAACTAATTTTGACAAGATCTTTAGTATTCTACCTACACAGGGGTTCTTGAGGTCGCTAATTATGAATTGAAACTCAGAAAGCTAACCACCAAAGGCAAGATCAGAAGGAGATCCGAACATTTGATCAGAGGACGATCTAACCAGTATAGGCAAGATCAGGAGAATACCCGACCAACTGAAGCAAGATCAGAAACAGATCCCGCTAGTTACTTAGTAGTACTTATACGATGCAATTGTGAAAAAAAATTGGTTCTCGCAAGAAAACAACATCGTTAAAATAGTCATTTTTAGATGATTATTTCAAAAAAAAACCTGATGTGCTAGAGAAATTTCAAGGTCAGATTCATTTACAGCCTAAATAAATTTACAAGAATCACCTACATCCATTCTTGAAACTGAGAAAAGTACAATTATCAAACACATTTAAATTTTTCAAATCAACTTTCATTTCTATCTTAACGGTTTTGATTGTAAACCACCAATGCTCTTGTTCACACACTCTTGAGCATACCGCCCCCGTTTCCGTGGTAGATCTTCACTTGATCCGTGGATCAGCAACCCGAGTAAGCAATCTAGAACAGTGTGCAAAGATTACCAACTGACAGAATGCTTAAATCTAAAGAATAGACAAATTCATTCAACGCAATTTGTGTGTCGGGGACGTCTTCTCATTTCTCAGTTGATGATTCAGAGAAAAAATTCCTAAAATGATGTTTTTATATTTTATGAACGACATCATACCTCGACGTTACAAGAGAGTTTTGGGGCTTCAGTTAACTACAACTAATTTATTTTCCAGAAAGTACAATTTCTGCAAAGCTTTGGACTCTATTCTATAACGTCCTCCAGGGTCATCATACTATTGGTTTCACTTTTTTTCTGTAGTTCAACTACATTTTATGGATGCTACTAAATGCATTAATGTCTGGCATTGACATCACATTTGAATTTTATGGAACAAATGAAAACCATGCATGAAGAAAACAATTAAAAATACTATACAAAATAATATGTATTTACGTTCTGGATGTTAAATATTACACATAATGTTTATATAATAATAGTCATAAAAACTAAGAAAAGATCCTATCACAATAATAAGAAAAATATTTTTATATCGTCATTATAAGAACACTTACAACGATAACTTATATACTAGAAACAGGTGGAAATAGAAAAAACATTCATAAACATTTTTTACGAAATTCAAATACAAAAGTTATTTAGATTCAGTTCTGGTTCTTAATTTTGCCCTTGCCTCCAAAAATTGTTTGTTGAGAACCTTATCGTCGTTCTGAAAAGAAAATCAACTTTAAAAAGCGTAAATGAAAATATGAACTTCTCACCTCTACTACGACAGTACCTTGTCTTCTTTTCGCACGATCTGCTATTACCTTTTCTAATTCGTGTGTGGGTACGCTTACATTGTGTTCTAATTCCTTTTTGGCAACGTTGTCTTTGTGTTTTTCTAAAGCTCTTTGTAGTTCCGACTTTTGATTCAGTACATTTTTGCCACTGCAGATAAATTTTATTGCTAGTAACTTCGACCGACAATGTAGATAAAAGATAATTTGGTAATTAAGATACGTTTTTATTGCTGTTGTTAGGAAATCGATTAAGAAATTACATTTTCTGATTAAATAGTAATTCTCTGTGAAGATTTTGCCTTTCCGTATTCTCCAGGATTGGATTGACTGGTTTTCGGGGCATTATGAGACCTTCTCCCGTCAAATGTGGCTGAGCAGATGAGTGAAGTGCAGATTTTTGTGATTCTGGTATCATATTCGTTGTATCCGAACCTGTCAACAATAATTAATTTAATTAAATTTTGATCAACTCCAATTTTTATTCGAGTTACTTTCGAAAAACTTAATTTTTTGTCTAATCATATTTTTTTGTGTGCGCCACGTCTGAAAGTAAATTAAAAGATATACCCTACTCGTGTTTAACGTCATTAGAAATATTTGTTATCCTATTAAGCAGATGTAGTTCAAGGTGGCGAGTTATTTTTAGTTTTACCTACGTTTTATGTAAAGAAAAATGATGAATTTGCGTTATGTTAGAAACTTATAATGGACTCGAATATGGATTTGTTTTGGTAATTTTAATAAAGTAGGAAGTGGTGCAGTGAACATAAATTTAGTGCAATAAATTTCAATGTAGTTTAAATGTATGCATTTCCTCTGAATGTCGTGTCGTTGGTCCCCTTTCGTTAGTTGGACGTAATTTTGTAAAAGTTTTACAAAAACGTATGTTTGACGCAATTGATCATAGCGCTTACAAGAGAACAGTTGATCAAAAAATATCAAATTAGGGGAAAGTCCTTTAGTGCACTGACAATTAATATTGGATTATAAAACAATTACATTTTATTAATTTTTTTGCAAATAAAAAGGAGAAACGAAACAAAAAAAATGATTTAAGAATAAGTGATAAAAAAATAAAAAACAACATTGTAAAACCAATCAAAAAATATATAAAAAAAGGGAAGAGTGTTCGCGTTTTCACTATCCTCCTTAAAACAACATATGTGCGCGTAGGTACCAAAACAATAAAAAATGAGTAATAATACATGCAATAAAAGATTGTAAAAGGAGAAGAGTTAAGCGAAATGGTCAACGACATATGCGAATGAAAAGTAATAAAATAAAAGCATTCTAAAATAAAGAACAAATATTTATCAGCACAACTCAATATCAACCAAATAACGTTTTTTTTTTCAGAAATTCAATAACGTAACGGACGAACCAGCATAATGCTTCATAACATTTTAAAAGTACCTACAAATAAAAGGAAATTCACTTTTGCCAGACCCATAGAAATATAATATCATAATGAATTTCTACATACATCAACCAGATGTTCCACTTTAATGTAGTAGACACTTACATGAAATTAATACATGGACATTCCGGTACTTTTTATACAAAACTTACCTATTTCTTTATTTCCAAGTTTTGATTGAAGCTCTTCTACTGTGTAATTCTTAACCGGATTCTGTTTTGTCAGCTCCTGAAAAAAATGGACAAGAGTTAATACTTCCCTACACTCCACCATGTATTGTACACCATTATTTGAGTCGTGTGTTTTAATTACAAAAGATAAAAATTGAAAAAAAGGTACCGGTTCTCGCTTGTCTAAATACTATGAGGTAACGTTAGGTTAGTCAGAACATTACGACGCATCCGTAGGGCGATAACAGAATTAATTATTTGTTAAGTGATAAAAAAACTATGTACAAATATGTAAATACAGGCATATGCATGCAGTCAACCGTTTTTAATTGCATCACTCATTGTATGCAAGAGTAAAACGAGTAGGTATTTTAATCATGAATCTTTGTACCCGGTACATAAAACTTTAATCGTGCCAACCTTTTTGTTGAATACACAAATCTTTGTTGATAAGAGATATCGATATCAGAGTTTACGTTTACATTGCTTGTGTTTTCATTATCGTTTTGGTCAATGTTATCGTAAGTCTTTGACTGAATCTTGGTACTATAGATTGTGATACCATTGTGACGACATAATGAGGATGAACATCAATGAAAACTAAAAAAAAAATTAAATAATAGAATGGAATAAATTAGAAATTAATTTCAAAAGAAGACATTAGCAAAAAATATGATAATTATTAAATTATGGCTGAAAAATTAAATGAGAAAATTGATACTAATAAAAGAAGACGAGAAGATGGATAAGGACAGAAAATCATTAAAAAAAGCATCTGCAAAAGGAAAATTATTGATTTAGATTTGTTCAGATTTATTTAATTACTTTTCTTATAACTGCTCAATAAACAAATAAAAAATATAAAAGTCGAGCTTCTAAATAAAATTTAATTTAAAAATAAATTATAATTCAAATGAAAAATTCTATCGAAGTAGAGTTATAATAATAATTCTTCTTCTCTTTTAATTGATTCAATATGTATTCGTTTCCACTATTTATTCATTTTAAATTCAGATTCTATTACATCTAAATATAAGCACATCTCTGACATATTATATTTATTTATTAGTTTTCGAATATTAATTAATTTTTTTTTATATTTTAATCCTATTCGTAATCCTGGTAACCATTAATTAATTAAATTAACTGTAAATTTTGACCTAATTAAAATTTAAGACAGACAGACATACAAAATAATACTTTTTGATTTCAAATGTCAGGATTTGTTACATACATTCGAAGGTTATATGGTACTTTATCACTGGACAGTTAAACTATAAACACAACAGCATTTAATCACATCGACATTTAAACACGTTGACACTTAATTACATAGACACTAATTCTACATTTCATTGCAAGTATAAAAAACTATAAAAAAAACATTAGAAGTTTAAAATTGACAAATATATAAAATTAAATGGGACATTTAGTGAATTTCAAAAATCATAGTTATATTTAATAATAAAATATTGAGATAACGTAGAAAAATAAGGTAATAAATTGATAAAAATTGTATCCCGTATAAATTTGGAGTAGTTGCATTGTTGTTATACATGTAGTGTATTGTGGTCGTCAATAAATATATTAATATGCATGTAATTAAGTTGTCAAATGGTTATTTGTTGCCGTAATTACATGTCTATGCAATGAAATTTTGGCGTGTTTAAACGTCGGGATGTCTATGTTTATTTTATCATTTTTTCACATTTTACGAATTAAAGTTAGTAAAGTGACAGCCGCGTGACCTTTACTAACAATATCCTCAATTACAACATTTATACAAAATGGATGTAAATTACATTGTCTACACTTTTTATTTGAATAAAAATTAAAGAGTTAAGATTAATTCTAGAAAGTTGTGGTTTGAATCAGGGATGAGAAAATATTTTTAATTTTATGCAAATTTGTTTGAATCAGGGATGAGAAAATATTTTAAATTTTATGCAAATTTGGTTTAGGTCCTCTCCTTCCTTGTCGTATTCTTCGTTTTCTTTCAATTTACTACTCGTTAGCCCATAAATTTCATCCAGCCATCGTCTAGGTAATCTGCCTTCTAATCGTTTAACTTCAATATTTCCTTGAACCATCAATTTGTTATCTATTCTCCGTGATATATGGCCAAAAAAATGAATTAAGTATATTTTTCCTTGAACAATGGTTAAGAGTCTGGTGTCTTCATAAATTTCCTGTATAATAAAGTTATTTGTTTTGTGTTCTGTCCTCTAAACTGTCAGCCGGCTTCTCCAGCACCACAATGCAAAGGCAGAGATTTTGGTTTTATCACTTTTCCTTAAATAATTGAAATAAAAAAAATTCTCAGATTATGTATTTTTTTACGTTTTATTCTTCTCCTCCAATCTCTCCTATCCATTACATCCCTCATCCGCTAGATCACTGATCCATTTTCCCCTAACAGTATCCTTCTATCTGTTCCTTCCAACCTTAGTTCATTACATTCTTATTTTATCTATCGTTTTTCCTTCAATCCTTTCTCTCCTATTATATATCTTGGTATGTCTTTGTAATAATCCCGATACTTTTAGTTATATTTACCTTCTTTACTCTTGCTCTTCTTTCTTGTACTTGTATATTTTTGATCTCTTTTCACTATTATGCTTCCATGCTTCTCCTTCTCTCCTCGATATTTTAATCTCCTCTCTTGTATATGCTCCTCTTTTATAGTATAATCTTCTTCCATTTTCTCCATTCTTTATTTTTGAACTTCTATCTCTTTCCAACATTCAAATAAATATCTCATTATCTTTCCTCCTCTCCATATTTTTCTCAAACCATTTTCATTTCCAGTACTTCTCTTGTATCGGTTCTAGTTCTACCCATTCCTTCCATCCCCACACCTCCGCTCCGTTCATCATCACCCCTTTGACTATCCTCTCGAATAACCACCGTCTTTATACCAAGTTTTTTCCGAATATTCTTTCTCCTATTCCCACACTTGTCCAATTATCTATTTCCTTTCTATCCATTCCCTTATTTGTTTTCTATTATTGTCGTAGTTTAAGATATATCCTAAATACCTGTTCTTGTTCATGATTTCTATTTCTTCTCTCCCAACGCCACATATTACTTCCTTATGTTTTTTATTTTTAAAATCCATAATATTTGGTTTGGCCACTTTTTCCAAACATTTCCTTCACAATTTTTATTAGCCTTTCTATCTCTTCACTTTTCGCCACTTCTCTATGTTGTCCGCATACGCTTTTTTCCTCCTACAGCATCTATTATATCCTCACAGTATCTCGTTGTATACGTTGTATCATAGATTCATTAGACTTATTCGTCTGTACTTTTTTTCTTTCTCCTATCCCTTCCTTTGTAAATTGGACATATTATTGTCTCCTTTAATTGCACTAGTCTGTCCTCCCCCTTTCCATATCCTTTCCTATGTCCTCCTCATTCTGTCCTCGTCCTCTCATGTGTATCTCCACCTTCTCCCCTTAGAACCCCCATTTAGCTTCCTTCTTTTTTAATTTATATATTTCTTCTTCCATTTCCACTTTTTATTCATCCCGTTCCTCTCTGTTTCTCTTCTTTCTTATATTTTCTTTTGTTTATGCATCTGTTTCTCCTTGCAAGTTCTTACAGTGCTCCCTCCCATTTTTCACAGTTCATACTTGTTTCCATCATCCTTTTTCCTTTTTTTTAAACTCCGAAGCTCTTTTGTATTCATCCTTTCTTGTTTAACAAATTCTCTAAATTATTTTCTTTTTCACCTTCTTCTCCGTCGTCTCATTTCTTTTATACCATGCTCTTTTACAGTTGCTCTGCCATTTCACCAATACTTTTTTCATATTTCCATTGTTTTTCATGATTCTGCTTTTCCAGTTGCTTCTTCCATTTTTCTTAACCAGTTTTTATCCCCTACTCTATTTCTTTTCCTTGTTTCGTGTTTTTCGTCAATTATTTCCATTTTTTTCCTTATACCTTTTATACTATCTTTTTGTCCATATCTTCTTTTATATTAATTCTTCCTATCCTCTTCTTCCTCTTCTACCTTTTTCCACTATATTTAATTTCAGCGGTTGGTGATCTGTTTCATCCTCCTCCCCTGACTTAAAACTTTCTACGTTTTCCAAGCATTTTTCGTTGATCTATCCTCTTTTTTCACATACTCTAATAATTTTCTTTCTTGCCGGTTTATTTTCTTGTCCACAAATCTACTCCTTTTTACTCTTCCATTTATCATCATCCCCCAATAGTCTTGGGAGGTCGGTTGAAGTGGGTTCCCTCTTCCTTCTTCGACCGCAGTGATTCGATCAATCATCTGTCTGCGTCCACATCTTCCTTTATTGTTGCCGTACGATAAACTATACCTCCGTCAACAATAAAACAACCGAAACTGCTGCCTTTAGTTTGATGTTTGAAATCGGAGTTTATCCTCTACAATGATTGCTGACCAAATCTTCGTCTTGCCGTAGTTACCCCCCTCACTTAATTAGTCTGCCCAGTCAACTCAGTTTTGCAGGGTGCCACGAAGCCTTAAGTGAGAGTTAATTAAAATGACCGTTCAGATTGAAGGAACTACCTCAGTAGCGTAACTTTATTAGGGAGAATTTTAATGGGTTGCTAAATCCAATACCTTCGATTTATACTAGAAAATTTAGCATTGAAATCGCATTTTGAATCTGTAGTAAGAAAATGACTGGTACGAATAAATTATACTTTATAATTTGGAGTAAATATTCAACATGATATGAATAAAAAGCTGAAGCAGATATCATGAGTATGTACCAATTGGTGTGATGCAAATTGTCACTATTGCTATGAATTGTTGATACTCTTTGACGTGAGAATCTACTCCATTGTTTTGTAGTCTGATAGAAAGCAGACTTCAATTTGATCTCGGTGGTAGAGTTGTGGCTGAGTTTATCTTTAACTTGCGTTCCAAAAAATAGTTAAAACCAAGATCAACCACACAAGTGTGATCCGTAACTTTAAAAGCACCATCGATTTATTACTAAAGAAAATGTGGATGGGGTATCAAATCACTTTTGGGTGAAGAATCTGGAGATCTATATAACGTAAACAATATATGTCATAACCCGGGCTTTGGAGTAGAAGAAGATATTGATGTTTACCAAACTTCGATGTCAAAAGTTGTAATGAAAATTACTACAAAAGGGTAGACTATAGATAAAATCCTGCGGATATAATAGTAACGAGATGAAGGTATTAACAAAATATAGTTTTCCATGTGAATTAGGTGTGATCATTAACTATAAGTTTTGCGACATCTAGTGTCAACTCGTGTTAGCGATCACGTACGCAAATGGTTCGCATTAAGCAACTTTGTCTTTTTCTACCTGTCGATAAAGTTGCTTAAAGTGATCATTAACGTTCAAGTCACATGCAATTCGGGTAAGTGGTTTAAAAGCGTAGACGTGTCATGATTTCAAAAATGATCTCGATTCCATGGAACCCCCATTCTTAGAAATTCCACTTCCGTATCTGACACGCTTAGTTATAATATTAGACATAGAGGCAAGAAGATCTGAAACTTTTTCTGTCACACATTATAATTCAAAAATGTAGAAAAATGTGTAGTAAAAGTGTAGTATGAGTAGGAGGAGACACTCCTCAAATCGAAATCTTCTTTATTCATATAAATTTGAGAACAAACTACCGTTTCATCCTCATACTCATGAGTTGTTCATACCACCCACTTTAGAATGAAACTTAATAATTAGAAGAATTTTAATGAGTTTACTCTAGGATTAGAAGTAAATCCAATGCAATGACAAGTAGAAACATCAGTTTACCAACGAAGGTGTTGCAGAAATTTACCTTTTTTGTTGATTGCACACTTTAAGGATCAGTAATATCAATCAACACTAAGGGCCAACTTTTCCAGATTATAACCTCCGTTATTTACACAAGTGAAGCACGATGATGTAGATGTAGCAGTTTTATTTTTGTAGAAAATTGGAACATCGCATTCTTCGCGGGCAAAGTAAAGTGGCAAATCTGAATCATCATAAAAAAAGGGGCGACTTAACTCTTCCGGTTCACTAAACAGACAATAGATGACAGACATTTTTTGAAGAAATGGTTACGGCGTATAAATAAAACTATGAACACCCAAAATTTGTAATACTTACAATGCTGATTAGATACATTTTCTGAAAACTTCATTTATTTCAGGAATATAAATGCGTACAACTTCAAGAAAATCACATTCTCGTTCACAGTTCACCATAGAAGCATTGATAGACGTGTCTTATGTAAGGAGTCTGCTAAAATTTAATTTTAAACGACTACTCTAAGTAATATGCATAGAATAAACTTGGAAAGAATGAAAAAAAAAACATAAATTATGTGTACTTTAATCAATTTCAATGTAACGTAATTTATACACCATTGTAATAATATAAAGTACCTTGGAAAGAATAAGAAAACTAAGTTTTAATTTCAGGGTCAACAATCAGAAATGTAATTCAAACATTAAACAAGGTCGCTACAATCTATTTTAACGAAGCAAAGGTAACCTACAATATTGCAGTATACTACAAGTTAAATACTTAGTTAAAAAGTACACACGATGCAGTGCGTCGTTTTGAAGAAAAACTTATATAATGTACGTTATTTGCAACAGTAATTTTAGATAAAGTAAAAAGTTTTAATTAATAGATACATAATTAAATCAATTAACATCTTTCAATATAATAATAATGTCGAAACAAAAGCAATTTTTTATGTAATCCCCAATTGCGTGGTTTTGAAAGTTTTAATTACTGCAAATTACCACAAAAAAACGAAAACTCGTGAAATTATTTTCGTATTAAGTTATCATACATAATAGTTACAGAATAAACCAGAAAAGTGTGTAATTAATTAATTTTCGTCAAGTGTCTCTGATACATTTTATTTTTTAAATAAATGTACATTCATGAAATTTAAAACTTGGACACCACGATTTCTGTAAACAAAAGTTTGCACATTGTGAAGCGGGCTTAAGGGTATCATTTACAATTCTAACAGCAGGTAGTCTCAGCAGGGGTTATCTTATAGAAGGACTGTAGAATGAATCATTACACTAAGCACGTTTTAGAAAATAGGTAATTTACGTTGCTTACTTAATTTTTTCTTTAAAGAATATATTTGAAGGTATCGCTAATTAAACACCATAGCTCGATTAATTATCGAATCAAAATTTTGTTTAGGAAATGTTTACAAAATAAAATTAGAAATAATTTTGATTTAAAAAACGTCTACAAGCAATAACTTTTAAATTAAATCAAAAACTAAACATGGTTATTTGGGTTGACTGATTATTACTTATTTTTAAATAAATCTAACCTACTAATTATTGTAAGTTATTAAAAAAATCATTAAACTCTCTATTCATAATATTTAGTCCTTACAAAATGTATATTTTATGACGTTTCATTTTTTTCTGTAGTTAATATAAAAGTGAAAATAAAAACTAAGGCAATTCTTATTGTCAACGTATATATTTAGTTTTTGACAAGAATTTATTACATAATTATAATTAAGATACCAAGTTATAGTTTAAAATTAAATGAAAACTTTTTTTAAATAAAGGTATTACTATATAAATAAATATAAGAAATCAATAATGGGTGTGACCTCCATTATTATTGATACATTCTTGGAGGCGTCTGCTCATTGACGCTATCAAGGTATCAATATAATTAATCGTTAATCGTTTCCCATGCGGTATCAATGGCTGCAATTAGTGCATTACGGTTTACTGGTTAAAATTTGGCCCTTGTTGTCTTCGGATAACAGCAAGTATTCGAGCCCAAACATTTTCGATAATGTTAAAATCTGGGCTTTTGCTGGCCAGGGTAACAGCTCCAAGTTATTTGCTTGTATCCAGTTGCGCACAACCTGCGAAGTATAGGGTCATCATATCCCGATAGTTAATTATCGAATGTTCCAAGAAAATATGTGTAAATAGTAAATGGAATCTACTAACGTAACGTTAAGTCGTTAATTATAGTTACATAACTCTCCTTTCATAAGATATAGTTCATATTAATATGCTTATTGTAAAGCTTCGTACACACCTGAACAACAAACCGAGGAACAAACAGAACAACGAACCGAACGGCAATCGGAACATTAATTTGGACGGTGCTACGTAATTTTAGAACAGATTCGCAAGTCCTGATTGTTCCACGAACGGTTTGCGGCGTTCCCGCAACTTGTCGGTTTTTCTCCGACATCAAAGAAAATGCGCGCGAATGCGTTTGCAGGTTTGGACGAATCTAAACAAAACGGCGAACAAACTTATGCGGGAGAATTAAATTATTTATTTTTGTCCTCCCTTTTGTGGGTTTGTTGTGTTTTAGGTAATATTATGGAGTTGACAGAAGAAAAATGTTTTAAATTAATCAGTGTTTAAGAATGCAAGAAAAAAATGATGTCCCTATTAGCATCATTTGGGCGGGAAATTTCCAAAATAAAAAACGAAGTAAATTATAATTTTTACTCTTCTTTGTGCGTAAAAATTTGGTTGGCACTATCTTCTTGTTTTCCGCAATTTTCTCTTCTCATAATAAATATATATGAACTGAAAACTACTGAAAATAATTATGGGAACAGCACAAACGTTCCGTTTGTTGTTCGGATTGTGGAAATCATAAAAGATCGTTTGTCGTTCTGTTTGACTTTCGGTTCGTTGTTATGTTTGTTGCTCGGTTTGTTGTTCAGGTGTGTACGAAGCTTTACAACTTAAGCAACAATTTTTGGCGAATAAAGATTAGTTTGTGATGTAATATTAGAAACACAAATTTATATCATATCAAATTTATGACAACTTAAAACCAAGAACGTGTATGTTATTGCTAAGAAATTATTAAGGAAAAAGCGCAATTGCAGTGTAAATATTTATAATTAGATATTTTCGAAAGTTTATAAGTCCTCTATTGTAATCTTAATACTTAAAAAAAATCCTGTCCATTAGCATTATAAGGAAATGGTTTTACTTTATGAATAAGTTTCAATAACAATAGAATATCCTTGCTTGTTTAATTTACTTCCTTTGAGTCATATTGCTCTAAGGGTTGTTACATTGGTCATTAGAAGTATGTAATAAATAAACAATTACCTACTGTTTGAGAAGGGGTAGTGTGAACCAATAAATAAAGTAAGAAATGTAAATTCCATTTTAGTTTAAAATTTCAAGTGTTGTGAAAATGCCACCTCATCTCGGTGCTGATTTGAAAGCGCGGATTGTTTCGGAATTAGCGGCGGGCCAAAAACCAAAACGCACCGTAGGGCATTACCGAGTAAAATGGAATCTTGAACACACTTTGGAAAGAGCCATCGGAAGTGGTAGACCTAAAGTATCTACACGTGCTCAAGATCTCGAGTTGTTTCATTACGTAACAGAACAACCATTTGCTACATACTCCAGGGCTATAGCAGATACACATTTTCCCGGATGCCGTATAACTGCACAAAAAGATTAAAGGAGATGGGAATAAAGAAGTATAATGCTGCTGCGAAAGAAGTTCTCAGTGACGAAAATATGAGACGTCGTCTGGAATTTGCAAGGCGATATGTGAACGAACCTTTGGAATTTTGGAATCGAGTGATTTTTAGCGACGAAAAAACGTTCAATAGCCGCAACGATGGACCACTAAAAGTTTTAGAATGGAAGGAACTCGTTACGAAAATAATCACATATGTCCTAAAAAACGAAGTGGTTATTTTTCTGTGAATGTGTGGGGTTGGGTTAGCGCGCGGGGTCCAGGAGTTTGTTGGGCTATCGATGGACGTCTTGATTCTGCTGCGTATTTAGATATTTTGGAAACTATTATGAAACCTTCAGTCGAAGTGTTTTATCCAGACGAAGATTATATTTTCCAACAAGTAAGTATTCTTATTTCACTATACTTTCTCCAAAAATAGTTCGGGATCTGTTGAATTAACATTTTCATAATGTATTTTTGTTGTTAAAGGACAACGCCCCTATTCATACTTCGCGGGTTGTGCGCAATTGGATACGAGAAAATAACTTGGAGCTGTTACCCTGGCCAGCAAAAGCCCAGATTTTAACATTATCGAAAATGTTTGGGCTCGAATACTTGCTGTTATCCGAAGACAACAAGGGCCAAATTTTATACCATGAAACGATTAATATTAATTATATTGATACCTTGATAGCGTCAATGAGCAGACGCCTCCAAGAATGTATCAATAATAATGGAGGTCACACCCATTATTGATTTCTTATATTTATTTATATAGTAATACCTTTATTTAAAAAAAGTTTTCATTTAATTTTAAACTATAACTTGGTATCTTAATTATAATTATGTAATAAATTCTTGTCAAAAAACTAAATATATACGTTGACAATAAGAATTGCCTTAGTTTTTATTTTCACTTTTATATTAACTACAGAAAAAAATGAAACGTCATAAAATATACATTTTGTAAGGACTAAATATTATGAATAGAGAGTTTAATGATTTTTTTAATAACTTACAATAATTAGTAGGTTAGATTTATTTAAAAATAAGTAATAATCAGTCAACCCAAATAACCATGTTTAGTTTTTGATTTAATTTAAAAGTTATTGCTTGTAGACGTTTTTTAAATCAAAATTATTTCTAATTTTATTTTGTAAACATTTCCTAAACAAAATTTTGATTCGATAATTAATCGAGCTATGGTGTTTAATTAGCGATACCTTCAAATATATTAAGTAAGCAACGTAAATTACCTATTTTCTAAAACGTGCTTAGTGTAATGATTCATTCTACAGTCCTTCTATAAGATAACCCCTGCTGAGACTACCTGCTGTTAGAATTGTAAATGATACCCTTAAGCCCGCTTCACAATGTGCAAACTTTTGTTTACAGAAATTGTGGTGTCCAAGTTTTAAATTTCATGAGTGTACATACTTACATTAGTATCCCAGCAATTATATATTTAAAGAAAAATTTTCAACAACACCTATGCGAAACAAAATAGATCTTATAATCATATTCTCACGATAAGTACAGTATTATACTTGAATAATACAGATTAATTTTCAACACGCAAAAGACTGAGAGATTAAATATAATTAGTAGGTAGGTACTTTCCGAACCTAAAGCACATCGTCATTAGAGTTCAACAATTTTTAACGTCCCATGTGGGCGATAGCCCGTGGCAAAGCAATATAATACTCATAAATATGCATATTTTACAATGTACTTTTTTTTTGGAAAAAAGCTAATCCTGTTAGGTTAGTTCTTTTACATATCACTAGACACCAAGTAATAGAAAAGTAGAAACAATGTTCAAAGCCATTATCTATCTCATTTTTCAATTATAACAACATGAAGTATTCTCACTCTAATAGAATAAAAAAACATAAAACCGAATATTTACAAAAACATATCGAATGAAATGGGAACAAGAAACTATTACATTTCCATTTACATTACAGCATATATAGGTGGAGCCTAGATTGCATAAGCCAATGGCTATTCGTCTACTGACTCACGTAGGATCTTAATAAACAATAATAAAAACAATGCTAACAAAGAATGTCAATGTCAGTCACTGTCTTTATCTCAATTTATGCCACAAAGTTTTTAAAAATGAAATGGTCTTCAAGATTCAGTTAGTCTCTGATCTCAATCTACGTCTTTCGGGTTGAAAGGCTTTCAACCGAAAACTGGAAGATATTTTCTACCCAGACACAGATATTCATCATCCGATTCGGACAGAAAAGACAGCGATTCTACCTTTAAAATTAAAGATGAATTTTTTCAAAAGATTCGTTTTTCATATCCGATAGAAAGTGGTTCAGGCTTATTAGAAGATCAATCTCACAGGTACCCTTCCGTATATCCTTTTAAATGCATTTTTTGTTCAAAAAGTTTAAAAATGGAAAAATATATGAAAACTCGACTTCACATCGAACGATTCACACTTCAAGAAGACTTCCAAAAGGGAGTCGATTCTCATGTGCAGATAAATAGACATCAGTGATAAATACCTCCACCCGAGCATGGGAAAATTTACTTCTCTTTTCGTACATATCATTGAATACTGATAAACCATCATCTAAGATCAAAAATTTCATTTCAAATTTCATTTTATGTTCATCTTTACCAATAAAACAAAAAGAAAGTATCTCTAGAACCCTTTCTGAAGTTCTGAAGATTCTCTTGCCTAGTTCAATGACAACGTTTTTGAAGCGTTGAAATCTAAACATCCATCCTGTCCTCTATCATTTTCCGATCCTCCTGAAAATAATCGATCTATCTCTCGTTGTAGATAAAAAAGTTTTAAAATGGATTAACTCATTCTGAAATGAACCGTTTTTGAAAGACATAATTCCTTTTTCTGCTAGAGAAAGTAGTAGACGTGCTCGTACTGCTATAACTGTAATTTCATCCTCGCCATATCTTTTACGGGGCATCTCTTTCGCTTTATCAAAAAAAGATAGAGTTCGAGCTATTGCAATTTGTTGTGCTTTAAGGCGACTTGTTGCAGGCATAGTATGTTTTAATCATAATAACCAGACGTTCTCGCATTTAACTCCTCATCAATTAGGAGTTGCGACAAAAAGAGGTTGCGAAGCTGCTATCCATACGATTCGTTCATTTGTTGATCTTTCTGAAAGCAAGGATAAAATTGTCCTGGAAATTGACTTTGCAAATGCATTTAATTTTATTGAAAGAGATACTATGATTTCTCTTATTAAATATAACTTTCCTCTTCTTTATCATTTTTTGAATCAGTGCTATAGGTGTCCTCCTTTCCTATTTTTCGGAGACAAAATTATTTTATCTGAGGTAGGTGTTCAACAACACGATTCTTGTGGAGCAATATCATTTGCAACCTCTGCTCGAGAAACTATTGTAAAAACTGAACATATGGTATTTAGACGATTCTCCAGAAATAGTTTTAAACGATCTTCGTTCAATTATTCAATTAGCAGCGGAAAGTGAATATGACCAAATGTGAATTTTTGTTCTGTTTAAAAATTAATGATGCAAGTATAATTCGTCAATTTGAGAAAGTTTGTTCCAGCACCCGTATAATTTCTGTTGACGATTTTCATTAATAAGCCCCAATTTTCGAAGAAGCATATTAAAATCACTTTAAAACTAAACAAGAGCTTCTTATTTCACGTCTCGACCATATCAATCCACAGTGGCTTATTTCGTTTTGGTAAACAGCCTCTTTATAGCCAAACTGACTTATTTTCTGCGTAAAAAGTGCTCTTTGGAAATTTCTATCTCTATTAGAAGTTATGGATTCTTGCCTACCAAGCAATCCCTTTTGAACATGCGCTTAAATGAATTACAACGGACAACATCTTATATCTTTTCTAATTCCTTCTATGGACACTAAGATACAAGTGCACTATCTCAACGAAGCTTTGGACGAATGGCTGGTCTACCAACAAACGTATTCCAACAAGTAGATAAACTCAGAGTTCATATGTTAGACTAAGTGTAGATAGATTATTAGAAAATGAAATTAATTTCACTGAAAATGTAGATGTAACATTCTTTTAAGCAGTGCAACAGCTTTGAATCAGGTGCATGGTTACATGCCATTCCCTCCAAAAATATCGGTACTTGTTTCTATACGCAATCGTTTCAAATATCCGTCAATTTAAAATTCGGTGGTGTAGCTAAGCTGTAGTAAAAGTGCAGATATATTTTCTCGTCATGCCTTTCGACTAATTGAGACGTAACTTGCGTCGATACCCTACCGTCACTTACTTGCCCCATACTACTACCACTCCTGGATCAACCGTAGAAATAGCTTGCAGAAACACACAAGCGAAGTATAAAAATGTAGCGCAGAAAGATATGGCTTTTGAGCCATTAGATCCTCGGAAGCATGCCAAATTTCAGCTAAAAATTTTGCCAATATTCAACTTTTAGTCGAATTGTGACTATTTTTCAAAATGCCCTCCAGTTTGTTCAAATAGGGAAAAACCAAAATGTAGCTTTCTTTGTGTACTTTCACGTGATATAACTCAAATTTTATCTAATTCAGAATTCGTTTTTACGCTATATACAGTGTGGCCGCGGATTGAGTTGAAAAGAGAAGAAAAATTTTTATTATTGATTTTACGTCAAAAATAATTCTTTACAATTACAATGTTGTTTGTAGTCGATAATGACTACTTTTCCTGAAAATTTCAGCTGAATCTGTCGATATTTGACCGAGTTACAAGCGATTGAATTTTTTTTTGTGTTTTTTTGTGTATACATATACATAACAAGAGGGGGTATCAACAAAGGGAGGTGTACCTTAAACCAAAATGTTCCTTGAACATCGACAATAAAACGGTGGAAATCTGGTTCCTTAACTTTAAGGTAAAGTGGGTCAAAATAATTTTAAAGCCCAAAGTACCCCAAAAAAGGGTTAAAAACCCTTTATTTGCAAAAAAAGGATGTTGCCCTAAACGTTGGATGGGGAAAACTCAAGAATGTTGTAATTGGCACCAAAACGAACATTTTGTGCAGGGTCGCTAAGCTCTAACCGATATTATCGCTAAAAATTTTACTTGACTCCACTATGGATGAAATTCATATTTAATGATTTATTGTTCACTTATTAGTTGTAGTATTTCTATGCTTTAACGGTTAAAATCAGTTTCTCAATTAATTTGAATAAAAACATCAGAATATCTACACATTTTTATTAAATTTTTTATTTAATACCATTGATACCCGGCCCGGGTTACGCACACCCATGTAGCCCTACTTTTGCTTGTAGTTCCTATCACAGAGGTCAGGGAGGGAAGTGACCTAGCCTATGTTACTCTCCGTAAAATTTTGATCATGTTCAATTTTTAGACCTAGGGGATGCTCCATTTGGGCGGCAATAAGTAACAAACAAACAGACAGACAGACACCTAATTAATATAGATTTATAGATTCATACATGGCAATTTTCTTTGAGGAACGCTTGTATAAAAATTTTTTTCAAATTGTTTTGGGGTCGATTGACACAAGCAATCTTATTCTAATCACAAATTAAATAAAAATGTTCAAACACTTGTGTAAATTAAAATCTATTTTAAGATGTAAAACATAGATAACTGATTATATGTGAAGGGTAACGTAATGTAGTTATTTTTAACGTTGATACTGCTTAAGTTTAATAATAAGACATAATTTATTAAATATTTAAAGCAAGAGTGACTGAAGAGCTGATGAGTAATCGATTTTCCACTTCAATTTTAATAATTTATCAATTTGATTTCAATATAAATTAATGAAATTATTAAACGTTCACCAATTCATACTTCAATAGTACAGATGTTCGTCCTAATATTAAACATTTCTTCATAGAAGATTAAATAAAATTAATCACTTTTTACTTTTACCATAAAAAACTGAAGAATAAATCATCATAAATATGTGTCACAATTTCATCAGTTTGCTTTGTGTCCATGCAAACATTAAAAAATCTGCGAAGAAAAGAGGTCGACATTTTTGTACACAGATATTTGTGCTGATCAAATACATCCTCTAAATTTATGCGAATTTAAATACCTTCCAATCATCCGTTATGTGACGTTAAACACATGTTCACTAATTGGCGACATAAATTATCCATAGATAATATCAAAAAAATGTTGAGTATTAATTCATACCAATCAATTTCTTCTCGTCCGTGAAGGTATTGACTTATTACTTTACAGTAACGTATTTACGAATTTCCTACTTTTTTGGTAGAATGTTCGAATACCACATTTCAACTTTAACCATCGAACGGTTTGGCAAATTAAATTCAAGTTTTGTAATTTTTTTTAAACACGAATTCTAAACTAAACTCTACTTTTTGAACCAAAGCACTTTCTTTGGAAGTGTAACAAATTTTCTAAAACTTCAGCTGTAAAAATTTCGCCTCAAGTCAACATTCAATAATAAAGAAAGAAGTAAAGGTATTGAACCCCAAAACACATCAATTTCTTAAGTGACCCAAAAGATTAAGAAAAACCAGAAACGCACACCTTAATAATTAATTGACTTAAAGAAATAACCAGACGTCAAAAATCTAGTCACGCTAATTGCTAAACGTCCAAAAACGTTTCGGATAAATGTCAAGCATCCAAAACAAAACAAAAACTGGAACAAAAAAAACATGAATTTTTTTTTAGATTAATTTCACTTCTATTAACATAAATAAATATTTAACTTTGAATTCGGTCGTAATTACAGTGGCCCGACATTTTCTAGCGGTACGTATTAATAAAGCGAATAAAGAATGTTGCTTAAGTAACAAACATTATGTACTTAAAAGAAAACAGTTAAATAACGTTTTTGTGATGTAGATATTTGCAAAACTATGAATGTTGTAATTACGTAATTTGGTTTAATGTACCAGAAAACTAAACAAAATTAGATAAACGTAAATCGTTACTGCGGAAACATACATATACTAATAAAAATATTTATGGAAAAAAGTAATAATAAACAAAGCGCAGGAAGTATTTAAACGTACGCATTTTCATTTACATTTTTTTGTCAATGACCCACATGCGTGTGCAGTGTTTATGTAGATTTACGATACACTCTGTTGGTAAATGCTGCACTTTCTTCACATAATGAAATGCAAGCAGATATTTGTAATGTAATAGATGGGATTGCTGTAAGAAGTGAATGTGTACGTATAGGTGACGCAATTGCATGTGTTAGGTATTAAGGATATGTTTTTATGTAACATGTGTTACTGCACTTTTATGTTAATATCTACAAGCTCCGGCTTATTAATTTTTTAAAACCGCAACAAGTTACAAATTTAAATGATCTAGTAACTTACAAACGGTTAGGCTTGTAGTGTTACATAACGAATTTTTTGACAACGAAGAATGTTACATAACAAAACATTTCCAAAATTAACTCACAAATGTACGCTCAATTTCGAAACAACAAATTTACCATTAGTGGGATCAGGTAGCTCAAAAAAGTTTTAGATCTGGTCATCAATTCGCCCTTTTGGATGACCCACTGATGACGTAATCAATATGACAAATTGGTTTAGATTAGACTATCGCGGCCGGTTTTAGAACTAGTGTGGTCTCATGGTAGTCGAGTGGTTGTTAGATTCTTCAGAGGTCTTTGCATCTCCGATGTTGGATGTAGACTGTGTACATCCAACATCTCAGATGTAGACTAGTAGACTATCTACATCCTACATTGGAGTTGGAAGAACGAAATTCGAATTAACGACGGTCATTAGACCCAAATTTAGACCACATTAGTTCAATAATCAATATGGCCGCCAAATATTTGTGATTCGATTCTACATTTCTCTTTATAACTCTGCTTTTGTTATATTTGCATAGATTCATTTAAGTATGTAATGTAGGGTGGTGCTTTTGAAAACGGGTCATAGGTTAATGGTTTTGGTATCAAAACGAAGATAAAATTAGTCCGTATAGCTATTGCTATTAGGAGTCAGCTAAATTTCACGTTGTTTTCAAAAATTTGTCAATAAAGATAAAAGTAAGTTTTGATAATGAAAGAAAAATAGTATTGGGTTGCCTAAACAATCAACCTACGTTTTGACAATAATGCTGAAAGGAAAGTCATTAATAAGCAAATAAAAAGCTTTATTCCCAAGGAATAGCTTCGAATGATATTAGAACTAAATTATATAGGAAGGTTACAAAAATAAGCATACAAAATTACTAATTTTTATTGATGAATTTTCAAAAATGCCGTGTAATTCAGCTGATTTCTGATAGCGAGAGCTATGGGCAATTTTACCAAAACCATTTTTGTCACTTGAAAGGGCGAGCAGGAATTAAAAAAAAAACAGTTCACAATGCTAAATCCCTATGGAATAATAAATAACACGAATCCCTTTTAATAGTAATTTCATGGGAGTTCAATCCCCCTGCTAAACAACCTCGATTTCGTACAGCGAAGTAGAATTTCCGAAGTTAAGGTCCTTTTATAGTTTCTTTGAATATCTCTTTCTGGGAAACAGGTAAATGTTCAATTTGTTTAATTTAAAACATTTCATCGTATTCCATTATTTCGTTTTCCTCTTTAGTTCAAATTGGCAATCTGGGAAAAAAATCTGCATTTGCGTGTGGCTCTGTTTTTGGATATTAAATTGTATAATCAAATCCAGAAAGAATTTTTGCATAAATTCTCAATGCAGATGTTCCTCGTCAACTTTTGTTAAGATGAAAAATACTTGTAAGTGGCTTATTATCAGTTATCGTAAACCTTCTTTGGTAGCAATATTGAAAAAAAACTTTTTGAGGCCCATACAATTACAGAGATGTGAGACAGAACTGCCTCAATTCCAAGCGGTGATGCAAGCACTATTGGCAGTTTTGGTTTAAACGATGTGAGTACTTCTGTGCGTGTTATTTCTTTTTTTATTGGCATAAATGAATCTTCACAGCAAGCACCTTAGTTTGCAGAAAATAACACAAAGGTTGCTACTTAAATATTATTATATTATTTTGATATTTTGTTGTTAGTGATTATTATTCACGAAAAAACGCGCTCTCCAAAGATAAATTTGAGATCATCATTTAAATTCATAATACCAGAAATATTTGTAGCTTTTTTAAAATTTATTGATTTTTATTTTGAAATTTTAAGGCAGTTTGGTAAATAACTTGAAATTGTTATATGTACCTAAAAACGTGTTGGATGCTTTCTTGTTCATCAAAAAATTACCTTTCGAACAACAAACAGTTGCTGAAAATCGGCGAAAACGATGTAAAAAGTCGGCTTTATAGCTGTTAAAGTAACAAATCATATAATTATTGTAAACTATTGTTTTGCAACACCTAGTGTCGACTCGCAAATGGTTCGCGTTAAGCAACTAAGCCAACTAAGTGTTAGCAAAAATAAAAATCACGAATCGCCTGCTGTAAGTTCGCAAAAGGTTGTACAATAGCAAACAAACACCGAGAAACACTCGACAGCTGTTTCGTCCTTTTGGTACTCTTCAGGAGTGAGAGAACTCGAGTGTAAGTTCACTATTGTACAAAATTATTGTAAACGCAGCAAACGATTATTTGGGCACATGCTCTATTCTTTATCTGTTAAAGTTAAAGCAAGAATTTAAAACTTTTCTAGGAGGTATAGACAGTGTACTGTGTATTGACAGTTGGAAAAGTTGGGTCACTTCTAACTTTACCTGTTGTCGGAAAACTACTATAAAATTCAGAGAGACCATTGATAATTTGTTTGTTACACTACTGGATACAAATGCTTTCATCATCAGTTTCCATAAATGCTACACTGTGAAGATGCTGAATTATCTTAACACTTGAATCATGAAAAAAGAGTAACGGGAGTAGATTATGATCAATGTTATCTATTGCTGATGTTATGGAATACAATTTTGGGGGTTAACACAATGTTCCATATATTTGGTATGCAACAAACACACTTGCAACTGTGACTGATACTTCTTGCATCAGATTATATAGAACACACGCTTCGTAGTGACAGCGTGTACCTACTTATGGTGGAAGTGATGTTTTTTCTCTAGAGACTGGCATATACTTCATTCTAAGAAAGTTTTAAATCCATGGTTTAACTCTGTCCTGGAGAGATTGTATATTGAAAACACACGAGGATAGAGCATGTGCCTACAGTGTCGTTTGCTGCTTTTACAATAGTTACATTGCTACTTAAAACTCGCTATGCATTACTGTTTTTGTACATTGTTTAAGCAGTTTAAGTTTAAAAGTTACAAATATATCTGATATTACGAACCTAAATAAAATAAAATAAAATGAAGGTAGACTCTAGTTTTCTCACTCTTGAAGAGACCCAAAAGTACGAAACACCTGTCGAGTTATTTATGCCAACACTTATTTGCCTATAATAGTCAAAGAATCGACACCGCTTACACATCTGCCGACAAATACATTTTCGGACGTGTTACAATCGCACAAGACGACCCCAGATGGCAAAACTTATTAGTCCTAAATAGGGAAGCGCATTTTCTCCTGAATAATAACTACTACTAATATAGGTTAATATCAAAATAGAAACCTGAGTTATATAGGAAAATGCAGAATCGCATCACCAAAATTTGGCCGACATATATATACAAAAGGGTTAGAAAAATGTGTGTCCCGGGATTTTCAGACTCGTTTAACTAAGTACTATTGAATCCAAAATGGCGCCTTGGTTGCCAGGCGTGAAATATTTTGGTATCATTTTCAGCTATCTCATCTCACTATATACAAACTCTCGGGTCCAAATTGGATATGATGGTTGACACCAAACTGAACATTTTGATACCGGAAACGTATAGCAGTAGTCAGAAATGTCACCGTAATAACTGACCAAGTTAGCTAGTGCCAGGCAGTTGTTTCATTGTTGTGTTAGCTAGCTGGTGCTTCCAGTCGTCGTTATCAGGAAAATGATAGTAGCTCACACAAACTATGAATTTCCGACCATTTGATTCCTTGCTTTGAAATTAAACATAAACTATGCGTTTCCGGTCATATATTCCTTATATCAAAATGTTTATTTTGGTGTCAACTAGAATTTATACAATTTTGACCGGAGAGGTTGAAGACACCCTGTATATAACTCCTAAAACCATTTATAGTGAAGTTTTTCAAAGATGCGGATAAAAATGTAATAAATATCTCTAGTCAGTCTAGTTAGGTGACGACGAAATAAATAAATTAAAATGTATTTATATGCAAATAGTAAAGTAAAAACAAGAAGATGACAAAATAACCGATAAATTTAAAAAGGCAAAACGCAAAAACAACAAATACAGAAAAAAAGATGTTAAAATACTTGCAGAACGTAATAAATGCCAAAGTAAGAAATATAAGAAGAAGAAATAGATACAAAAAAAAGTAACCACATCAGACAGAACTACAAACACATTTCACATCTATCATTGTTCAAATCAAACGTCAAATTCTTGCTTTGATCAAATAAGATTGCCAATGGCGGTGTTTCACATTTCTCAAATTTGTTTGATGAGTGTTAGTTCAGCCTGTTTTTTTTTTATTTCGTCATTGCTTTTCAATTATCAAATGTTGTTTTTTCACACTATCAAACTTAATTGACAGAAACGAGTCAAGCCCAAAATAAAAAAAAAATTTTGAAAGTTTGAAACGGCCGTAATAATGGTTCCTGCTAAGAATTTCCTGCAGAGGTGGATAAAGTTCGTATAGCCATTAGGCTTGCCAACATCAGTAAGGGATGGGCAACAGAAGAAAAACAAATAACTTTAGTCTAATAACGGTTCTTGCTAAACATATTGAAGATTCTATGTCGTATGCACGTCATCATGGCATACCAGAGTTGTTTATCAAATTCACGTTTAATCCGCAGTGGACAGAAGAATTATTTCCTGGTCAATCACCCAATGATCCCCATGACATAAGCGCTAAAGTGTTCAAAAAAAATTAAAATCACTCATGTTAAGCATCGCGCATTTGGCGTTGTTGGATGTATTCATTTGGTTGGATGAGAGGAGATAAAACCGAATGAAATGTGTTATCATTGGAAAATACCAAAGTTGTTACAAAAAATATGATTCATGGTCCGTGTTTAATATTAAATCCCAATTCATCGTGTATGGTTGATGAAAAATGTTCAAAACGCTATCCAAGACAATGGCAGCACAAACAATTACTGGAAATAATGGTTACCCACTTTATCGCCGCCGATCTATTGATGGCAATAAAAGGTCAACAGTCCAAGTGAATAAACAGAACATTGAAGTCGATAATCGTTGGGTGGTTCCCTTTTTGCGTTACTTTCTAAATCCAAGAATTTTCCCATTTAGTAAAATCTTTTAAATACATAAATACAAGTACGTGAACAAAGACTGGATTCGGAGTTGCTATCTAAATTTGAGAGATAAAATCACTCAATTTCTAATGAGCGCTGTGTTAGCAGTAACAAAGCGATACTATACACAAACGACAGCCACTGTTGTTCACTTGGCCGTACATTTGGAAAATGGTGAAATAAGTGTATTTTGCAATAAAACGTATTACAACAAGCTGATAGGCTGCCTGAACGGTGCTTTACTCCAAAATGCCAAGGTAATATACCTGAAATCAATCGCCAAAGAAACCAAGACATCCTGTTCCAGGTTACTCCACAAGTATTTTCTACTAGGACGTCTTTACACAGTCCACCCCTGCCAAGACGAGTGTTTGTATTTGTGTTTACTAGTATTCAGTGTTCTGGGCCCAACGTCATTCCAACATCTGAGAACTGGTAATTGTGCGGCACATGTAGACAAGCCTATCAACGTTTGGAATTACGGGAAAATGACAATCATTGGGAGCACCCTTTAGAATGTGGTGCGGTTTTATCAAATTCTTAACAAATACAAACAATTCTTGTGTGCATGGTTCTTATCAACACCGATGGGTTTATGGAACAAATATAAACACAACATGGCCGAAGATATATTGGAACATAATGCATATTTACAAATAAACAAGGAATTTTAAGTGAAGATATGTCCTTGCTGGTTACCAAGAAAGGATTAATATTATTAAGAATGACACCGCCCAATCGTCACATTCCTCAATCAAAGCAATTCTCACTTCATCTATTTTTGAGCAGCAGGAATTCGTTCTCTAAGTCTTATCCATAACATGTTCGATCGGGTTCATGTCGAGGGAAGAATCTGGTCAATTCAATATTGTTATACCTACCTATTTCATTTAAAAAGTTAGTTATACAGTGGGCTACGTGTGGGTGTTTATTATCACGCATTAAAATGAAATTGTTTCCGATATATGGGGTAGAAGTACCACACGATACCACTACTAACTCTGTTCGTGTTCCCAAACATATATCGCCCCATACCATAATTGAACCTCAACCAAAGTATCCAGTAGTAGCAAAATAAAATGATACCATTTTTCCCTGTCGTCGATTGAATTTACACAGAAACAGCTCTCTTTGTAAAGCAAACTTGATCCCACTGGTTATCACCCTAATTTTGATATTCCCGATGGTGTCTCTGAAGTCTTAGGGCTTTTATTGGCACATATGACTTCAAACCACCTCCCTACTTGCGCTCACTTGCTGTGGTTGAATGAAGATCTCGCAATATGTTTCTGGTTTCTGTTGCATGAAGTCGGTTTCTCAACATTATAAAGCGATCATCTGCAGCATTGTCCGACTTAGCCCTTCTTCTAGCATACTCCCAGGTTTGTCTATAACGATTTACACTACCATAGATGGTTGACTTCTATACACCTTCAACCATGTTCGACCATTACTACCGCTATGATTATTAGTCAGTGTTAAGTCACCCACTATTAGCAAGTCTTTTCAAGACAAACAAAACTGATGATAAGAAGTACAAAAAAAAACGGATTGCAAGAAACCCGATCAAATGAAACGGATTACACAATTGCCTATAACATGGTTAACATTAAAGATGCAACAAAATAAATTAAAAACTCAAGTTGATGTTCGAAGTATTCAAAGCAATCTGAAAATAAGACCTAACATAAAATTTATTATTTAAAAATTAAATATAAATTTCGTACAAAACGCTTAATTTTGGGGCTATCCAATGATACTAGCAGTATTACCACGTTGTATAGCGAAATAAATTCGTTGGTAGAGAAACTGCTTTGTTCTGTCTCCGCTCTTAGTGATGAGCTTAAAACCTACTGTGTTAATAATGGTTTTGCTTCCTTCACACCAAGGGCCTAATGTCTCAAAAGCCAGAGCCTTGAAAATAAAATGTTCCTGAACTAAATTTTTGTATTTCACTTGTTTGCTTCAACGAGCTATTTCTGCGGGTGATCCAGGAGTGGTGGTAGTATGGGGCGAGTAAGTGGCGGCTAAGGTATCTACCCAAGTTACGCCCCAAATTAGTAGTAGCCCTTTCAATCATGGTATTCAAGTAGCCCAATCAGATCTTTTGCCGTCATCTCAAGAAAGTTCACTTGGTTCCAAAATACTAGGGACACATGACGATACCATAACACGTTGAATAATCGTGTTCAATTCGGCATGACGAGAAAATCTTCCTGCACTTTTAATACAGCTTAGATCAGTTCGTTGAAAGCGGAGCAGCGGCTACAAGGAACATTCTTGAATAATTAACTACCGAGTCGTAAATTGCCGGATATATGAGAAGACTGCATATCGAGACATATATCGATATTTTTGGAAGGAATTACAGATAGCTATGCACCTGATTCACGCTGCTGCGTTGTTTTAAAGCTGGCTATATCTACATCTTCAGTTATCCATTTCCTAATAATTTATCTATACTTATTCTGCCCCACAAACTCTGAGTTTGTCCACTTTTTGCAATATCTATGTTGGTAGACAGCCATTCGTCCAAAGCTTCGTTGAGATAATGCACTTGTATTTTAGTGTCCATAGAAGGAATTAGAAAAGACAAAGATGCTGTACACCATAAGACGAACTAAGGAATGTCGGAATGCAGATATCAGTCACTTTTCGAATTCCTAGATAGTCTCTAGAAATTGGTAGAGTTGCTTGAATTCATTTTAGCGCATGTTCAAAAGTGATTCTTCATAATTTCTAATAGGCATGGAAAATTCTAAAGAACACTTGTACGCAGGTCAATTTAGATAAACAAAAGAATTGTGTTTTAAAAGGAAATAAGCCACGTGCGTATTCATATGGTCGAGAGGTGAAATAATTGAATAATTTCTTCTACTTCCGAGGAATTATAAGAATTGGCTAAATTTTTTAATTGTTTCTCAACAGTTTGTTGTTTACTAAGCTCATTTCGGTTAAATTTAGCCGAGAGATACTATTACATAATTTAGGCAACCCCTAGAACTCATCGGAAATAAGAAAAATGCCATTCTGTCGTTAGAAGATCGCTTTTAAATCGAACAAAATGTTAAAATTGGATAGTTCCTCATAAATTGTAACACTTTGGACCAATTTTAGCGATGGGTAACCAACAAATAGAATTCTTTAAAATATGAGAAATCTGCTTGGTATCTACATTTTAATAATCTAGGAAAATATTGACTTGGGAAAAATCATACAATCATCGATAGATCTGTTACGTTCCCGAAAACAAAAGTGTTATCTTAACAAAATTGTAGGAAAATCAGTGAAACTGATCCTGATCCTCGTCGAAGTCTATAACTTGATGGACTGACTACTTATGGAGCATGGAAACCTAATGGAGGCAAATACCTCAAAGTAGCTCACGATCGTGACTGATGCAGATTTATTAATTCACCGAGAAATCAGAAAATAAATCAAATAATCAGTTTGTTCACTTACTCAGTCACTAATTCCGCTAGTCAGCAGCCTCTCAATTAATCAGTGAACTCAATCAATCACTTAATCACTGTCCCTAGAATTTCGTAAGTTCATCAATCATTAATTAAGTTTTCATTTTTAAATTTTGCAAGAAAAATGACAACAATATTTGTTTTGTTATCACTATCAAGTCCGGATTAATCGCAAAAATAACAAATAATGTATGAACCGCACAATAATTTATCGGCATATAGACCGTCCACCTCATCCAAAGGACTTACAACAACTGGATAAAGTTAACTACATCCTTTCGATTAACAATTTTTTACTTAAGATCGAAGTGAAAAATTAAAGTAAATTACAATTTGTTAGTAAAAATTCTTGTTCGTGCTAGACTCCGTGTCTGCGAACATTTTAAAGCTTCAAAAAAATTAAATTTCAATCATCATTTATAATTTAAAAACAAATATTATCAACAACTCCAATTATCGGATTTAATGCATTTCTCCATCGTGACCTAATAAAATTTAATTATAACGTAAACTTAGACGAACATCAAATTATTTTTAGATATTGAGTAGCTGTATTTTTACGTCAAATAAGATAAACAAACATACAAAATAGATCTATAAATACCTTGTTGGGTAAGAATAATTTGGGACGACCAAATAAAGTGTACGGCAAGGCATCAGAAATAAATAATTAAACGTATAGATGTTCAATATTTACGTTATCGTATAAAGTGCATCGACAATTACAAACACTCATATTTTCATTGCAAAGCTCAACTACTGCTCTATATTTAAGTTAATAACTAACTCGTTCCATAAAATGTTACTTTACGAAGTGTTAACGGAAAATAACTGTTAAGAAACACGATAAAAAAATTAATGAAGCGCATTCGTCGTCCACATTAAATGCTCAAAAGTCAAAGTCCTAAAACTAGGACGTGTATTTATTTACTATTTTTTTTTTGTTTTCACTTTTTTCGTAAAGTTGTAATTGAATTATATGGACCTTTGAAAATGCATATCATCGGCGGCGAGATGAGGAATTGCTCAGTGAAAGTAAATGACAATTTCACTTCAATACATAAATACACTATATGTTGTAAAAATAATTAATACTTAAAACTTTCCCAAATTTTAATTACTTTTTTAAAAGATCTTTAATCTCTATCCTTAAAATAAAACACTATTCAAATTTCAATTAAATCGTGAAACGTCACACGAAAATTTGAGTAAGTAAACAAGTAGACGTCATAGAAGAAATAGATATGATGATCTGCACTGCAGTAAAAAAATTGTTCTTCATAAAAGAAGAAGAAGAAGAAGGTGAAAGGATAAATTACAAAGACGGTGAAATTGCGGAAGTTTCAAGTATGTAACTGTACACTAATGCATTAGCATTAAATCGTTCTAATATAAATCAGTAATATTCAGATGACACAGTCGCTTCCGCTTATCCTTGCCTTTCTTATAAAGACTAACATTATTTTAATATTTCAATTTACATAGCAATTAAAAAATTTATGTATGAACTTTCACGTATTTATCTATACTAGTCAATGAACTGTGTAATTATATGCTTTTAAGGTTGTACATTACCTGCAACTTAGTTACAATTAGAAAATCGTTATTGCAACCTCTTCTGCAGTTTAATTTATAAATATTTAAGATACAATGAATTAGAATACTGCGTATTCCAAGGTAGAAACTTCAATCGACTGTCTAAACGGTAGTAATAGCATTGCATACTCTTACATCAATGCAAATACAGTAGATGACAGTTTCTCGGAGACGAAACGTTGTATTAATATTTTAACGAAATAAAACCGCGTATTGTTTTTTATTATCTTTTACAGTGAGTTTGGAAAAAATTAAACAAAACAGAAAAAAAATTAATCATTACAAAAAAACGAATTTCCATAAACAAAGGCCTACTTTGATTCCACCTTTGTGTATTACATTACGTACATGTTAGGTATAGGCTACTCTACATAAAGTCACATGGAATTGTCCAGTAGTCTCTAAAAATGAAATAAAATATAGGATGTCCCAATAAAAAAATACATCTTCGATATGCATTTCTTTGTGAACACCATGTATAAACAAAGATAGTTTTATAATGTGGACTTGAAGACCTTATATATGCTTAAAAAAAGAAAAAATTCAAAAACTGAAAACCTCAACAGTTTCCCGCAGAATGCCCGTGGCGTGGACTACCACTCGGTTTGATTTAACCAACCCTTAGAAATTTTTGGAAATAACAAAGACACAAGAACGCTTTTAAATCAAACAAAACTGTTGAAAATAGTACAGTGTCTCGTACCTGTACTTTGTAACTCAACCTTAACAAGTTTGGGTAATTTTAACTCCTAACCCATGAAACTCTTCGGAAATAAATAAACACCCATTTGTGGTCAAAAAATCGAACGTAAATCTTTAAATGTTGATATTGAACTTTCTAATTAAATTTCGAGACTCTCCGTCAATTTGAAAATAAGTTTCAGTTTGCACTTGAGAATATTTTAAGCCTGAACTGTTTGTTCCACATACCAGAAACTCTAGAACTGTTCAAAAGAAACCCTCAAAAGTCCATTTTCGTTTTGTTTTTTCCTAATCTCACTGCAGAATACATCGACTCATGGTGTTAAAAAAAATGAGTACGAAGTTTTATATCCAAAAAAAGCATCAATATCCATGATAATAATTTTAGGTTAATTGTAGAACTACTCAAAAGAAATAGGTACTGTGAGTTTCAACCAAGTGAGACGTCCACTTCGCCTGCTGTATATTTTACAGATAGTTAACAAATATTTTATAATCGCATACCACTCAAATCCGTTACAAAAAAACACTCTTCAATATTGCAAAAAAAGGTAAGGCGCAGGGTTAACCCAAGTATAACCGAATTCCTGCTAACCGATTAAAATGGTAACCAATGATAATAGCAGAACTTCGAACGGTACCTAAACTGATTTGGTAGACTGGAGTTCGAGGTACCCTATACTGATGAGCCTCAAAAAAGGCAAAACCTGTGTATGTAGGTGCCGTTCGCAATTGTTTTATTTTTTAGGTTTTTTTGTTCTGTTACATAATTAATTTTGATGTTTATTATGGTAGCATTGTTAACTTTTAATTTCTTTTCACGTGCACTTATAGGTTTCCATAGTAAAGTATAATTATCTTTGGCTATAGTTTTATTAGATTGTCAGAAATTTGCAATAAAAATGGGCTTAGCTTTTCTTCGCAATGTTGGAGGGTTCACAGCCGGTATCTTACATTACAGATGTCTACACCGCTATAACTTGCACACCTGATTTAAGATGAATTTTTATGCTTCTTCTTCTTTATCTTTCTCTTCCGAGGTAGGCAATTGCCTGTATTTTCTTCATATGCCTCTGCATCTTCCGACGTCCAACATTCTTTCCACCGTTTAAATGGCCTCCCTTGGGCTCTTTTTCCCTGAGGTTTATCATATTTTGCTCTTTTTACTTATTACAGTATTTTATACGGTCTCTTACAGATCTTTTTATATCTTGTATATTACACCTCTGATGTATGTCTTCATTTCTACATCTGTCTCTTAAAGTTTTCCCCTGCATTGTTCTTAAGCGTTTCATTTCTGTAGTTCTCATGAGTTGTATAAATCTTTCTGTATCAGCCGTGGTTTCTGCACTATACGTCATAATTGGTCTTGCTATCGTCTTGTATATCCTTACCTTGCTTTCAGTGAACATGTACTTGTTGCGAAAGACTATATCCCTTAGGCATCCTATTGCTCTTGCAGCTTTTATTGTTTGAGCTTTTACTTCTGTGTATAAGCTTCCGTCACTTGTAATTGCACTTCCCAGATAGGTGAAATTTATTACCTGTTGTATTATCTTCCCATCGTTTTCCAGTTTACATCTGATAGGTTGTTTTGCGATAGTCACACATTGTTTTATCGACATTTATTGTCATGTTAAACTTCTTTGCCGTTTCATTGAAGTTAAATAAGAGCCTTTGTAAGTTGTCCTCCGATTTAGCTATTAATACCGCGTCATCTGCGTAACAAACTATATTAAATGATGTAGTTCCCATTTTATAGCCAAGGTCTTTAGGTAAACTTTCTATTATAGAATCCATTATCAAGTTGAATAGGAATGGGCTCAAGGAATCACCCTGTCTTATTCCTTTTTTTTATGCGATGAATTCAAAGACCACACAGTAGTTCAAAATTCTTCAAAATTTCAAACTGCACAATACAACATATATACTTCTGTACACTCGCGGACTGAAGAATAAGCATGTAGGTTTACAATTTTGAAAAAAAAAAAATGGTATGCTCAGCATAATCTATTAATTTGTGTTGATTTGAAGATGATGAACTTTTGTTGGCACGGCCTGTACGGACAGGATAATATTCTGAACATAAAGGCAAGATATTACTTCAGCTATTGCAGTAAATCTTACTTGGTTTAATAAAAGTTTGGATTAAAATAGTAGTTGTTTCATGAAATCTGGACTCTTTGATGTTCTTCAAATCAGTCAGCGCTCTTCAAAATACACAGATCAAAAACAATAAACGAAGTGAAGACTTTTCTTCTAGCACTGAAAAACTTTTTCAGAAAGGATAAGCTTAATTACATGAAACCGGTCACCATTCTGTTAACTGCTTTCAGGAACCTCGAATGCAATATGAAAATCAAATTGCACAACTTATCTCACATATGAATTGGTCTGATATGAGTGGTGAATAGGGCGAGTTATCGCATCAAGAGATGAAACAGATGTTGATGGAGTATTGTTGGAATCTGAATAGAAACGAGACACCAAAGAAAAAAACCTTGATTTTTTTTGTAAAAAATTGTAATTTTGTTCAATTAATGTAACTAAAACGACATAACCTAATTTAAAAAAAAATATCATACTTGAGTTCTTGACTGAATTGAAAACTTTAGGTAAAAAAAAATAGTATTTGTAACCTAATTCAATACAAGACTTGGCATTATTTTGAGTAATTTACAAACGTAGAATGTACTTCATGTTTTAAATGTTTTTGGAATTATATCCCCTCAATCTAAGGGCCAAATTCAGAAAACGTCATATAATCAAACTCACACTCAACGGGTTAGCCACTCATTGCTGACTCAAGATTCTAAAATCTTCCCCACTTTTCACCCACTAGTTAGAAATATTTTAATCACTTATTGCTCTTTATTTGTTTCTGAATACAGTTTAGTTTAGGGAGCTATAAGTAACGTATGAGTGTTAGTAGGCCTTTCGAACGCTTTCTGAATTTGACCCTCAGTTGCATTTTCCTATAGTATATTATAGTGCAATATAGTGGGTATTTATTTATTTAATCGTATGGTACAATTTAAATATTGTATTGTGATGTATGTGTTATGTATGGTGCCCCAGAATATCAGTATAAACCTGTACAAGGTGGTGACGAAACCGTGTGCAATTGTGGATTGGTTCGTCTTGGCAAAGTATTTACTTCAAGATTTAGGAAAACCTAAACATGCCAAACCTTACCCACCCTAGTATTCACATGTATGTGATTGTGTTTTGTGAAATTGTGTTGTACATTTTTTCCTAATTATCCGTGAGGGTCTTGATATAACATAATAATTTAATATTTTCACAAAATGGTTCTCATTGAGCTGTACAAAATATCTACATCGTCGTCAAGAATGTATATTTCTTTCAATAACTGTAGCCCCAACCCATATTCCTTTTTGACTGCCCATCATTGCTTTACGGCCGAGTGCTCTTTCTGATACTAACCATCCCCATACTTTGGGAACGTATCGGCTATGATTGCCTCAAAATAAGCAGAAAGAAAACTAAGTGGTTGTGGGTCAGTCTACAAGGAGGAAAAAGGAAATGAATATAAGTGGTAAAACCGGCTTTAATTTATAGCGCTAAAGAAAGGTAACAAAACGAAGCAGATGCATCCAAAATCAAGATTTTGCGATAGTTATGGGTACAGCCGGGGAAGGACAGATTAAGAAACGAGTTCTTTAGGAAACACGTGGTGGCAGTGTAAGTACCTAAGTTTGTGCAAGGAAGAGGGGAGGTTACAGTGGTATGTACACGTTATAAGGAGAGAAGAGCACTAAGGGACAGGAGGGATCTGCTGGTAGAAAAACGTACCAAGATAAAGTGGAAATAAAGCAGCTAAAGACTTGATGAAGAATAGATTAACATCAGAAGACACAAAGAGTAGGACAGATTTGAGAAGAAGAGTGAGAACCAGCAGGGAATCTGTAGAACCAAAAAAGCAAGCTCACCACAAAATATTTAAAACACATACAGCCGTCAAAAAATTAGAGACAGGTTTTCACTGATACCCGTCAAATCTAGTAAGCGTTCCCCTATCCGCCACCTTGGGAGGCGTCTAATTGGGGACCCAGCCTAGACCTAGAACAAAAAACTGAGGAAGCAATTCAAGATGCTGAAAGAATAAAAAATTGGGAAGAAGAAAAACTATTGGAAAATGCAATCACAATACCATTCACAAATGCAGAAGGAGTCCTCATCACATCACATTTGTAGAGAGAACCGAAGAATTTTATAAATAACACAAACACAGATTGATGACATAGACTTAGAACGGATTGTTGGTATAGAACGGAAAGTGACAAATGTAAATTCAGAAAATATCCCTGACTTCAAAACATATAAGATTTAGGAAGCAGATGAAAAGAAAAAACACCCTAAAAAGGCCAAATTATAATAGGACAGGGCGACAGCTATTCAAACAACTAAAAATTTTATTTAATCAAATAGATACACAAGTAGATAACGAGATGATAGAAAAGGTAGACAGCTACATTTACCTTGGACAACTGATCAGATGGTCAAACAATGGAAATTGCAAGAAGAATAAAACTAGGGCCGGCAGCATTTGGAAGGTCGAACAAAATTTTGACAACTAAAATACATCAAAAACTAAAAACAGAGTTGTTCAATCAAACATTCTGTCAGGATTGATATATGTAGCGGAAACATGAATATTAACATTAAAATATATATATATATATAAACTAAGAATAGCACAAAGATCGATGGAGTGTATAATGATGAAAGATAGGATACCAAACACATTGGTAAGTTAAATAACAGAAGTAGAAAACGTATTTGAAAATAAAATGGTCGTGATCTATACATATTGCGAAAAAGATGGACGTTGAAGATGATACAATGGAAACAACAGTAGAGGAAGGCCATCATTAAGACTGATGACATCAAAAGAACAGCAGATTACAAGTGGCTACAAAAAGCACCAAAGAGGAAGAAATGGAAAACTCTTGGAGATGCCTACATTCTCCAAATGATAGAAATAAGCAGATAGACAAATTGATAGATATTTAGGTACATATGTGAACTTCAAAAAAAATTTATTTGTGAATTTTAACCTAAAAACCTACTTCTAATATTCAAATTTTATTGTTTGCCATACATTCTTTAAATAAACATGGTGCCACCAAAGAAGATACTTGCGTCATTATTTTCCGATGTACCAAATAACGTATCGATCAATGTATGAGTAAAAAGACGTAGATATGTGTAAAATAAAGAGGGAAGATTTACTATATGCGTTATGAATAAAGTTACTCAATTGACTTCAATTTCATTTAAGTTGACTTTCTGTCAAATGTCGGTCGCTGTCATTCTAGGTTCATTCTGTATTTTTTGGTTATAAATTGCTGTCAATTGTTACTTTTTAAGGTTAGTATTTCAACTGACAACCACATATCTTGCCAACACTGTTTTAGTTACTTTCTAATTCTAACTAGTAACTAAATAGTAAATTATCAAATTGACTCAGAAGTTTTTAATATTGATTCATATGCTTATACTTATGACGCAGGGATCTACTTTCCTAGCAAGAAGTATAGCATTAGTAACAATTCAGGCTGTTAAAGATGACACGCCAAAATTAAAAACAACCTAGTAATAATCCAGCTATCAGCTAAATATTTAATGGAAGAAGAAGGACATTGGTTAAATGAATAAGACTTAAAAAGTACAGTTTAAAAGATTAAAGTAGAATGTTCAGTGGAGTTCAACAGTTATGGTATGCTCACGGTGATGTTCAGTTTTGTACCAAAATGCAGATTTGTCACCTCCGATAATTATGTAATTGTTCTGTTGCTAGATGCATAAAAACTCACTCACATTGCAGATAAGGCAATTATACAAGGAAATTAGAATAATTTTAATTTTGGCAAGATCACTGGAAATGGAACAGCTGGAGCGTTTCAATGAGAATGTGATGGAGATAAAAACCTTTACCGAAGTCGTTCTTTATGTTTATTCGTTGGAAAATGGTAATAAATGGTTCTGAGAGATACTCCTCACAAACTTTCAGCTGGCCAAAAAAAATTTTACAAAGCTTGACGTAAAAATAAAAAAGTAGTAATTTTCGTCGATAACTGACAATTATTATAATTATAATTCAACAATTATTGTGTTCTCTCTCTTTCAAAAAAACATAACATCATAACAGTATACAGTGTGTCCTCCGATTGTTTGGTCGTCTCTTGAAAAATAACACTTCACTGTTGTGCAAAAAAACGTTTGATTTTTCGAAACTAAAATTATGTCACAAATTAGTGACCAACCAAGCAGAGCTGATCCCCAGAAGCTCAAAATTCAATTCCAATAATTTTTGTCTTTTTCAAGAAACGACCAAACAATCGGGTGACACACTGTATATCTAAATACAATCACAAATCAAGGTTAACTCAATATGCCCAAATAGACAATTAAACAATCACAGTTAACTAACGTAAAGCGCTGGAGACAATAGACTAGCTACGAGATAAGAAAGAGCGTGTAGATTCTTAAAATTACTAAAATTTATAATTTAACGAGCGCCACTTTATCCATATAACAATTATTCAATAGTAGTTAAAGTTACGATGGAAGTTGACAAACAACGAATAAAAAGAGACATATTGCGAAGAAGATACTCAATTTAGTTTAAAGTAACATACCTGATTAACCTAGACAACAGCGTCAATTCGAGTTATAGTTTTATTCTGATTCAGTGTATAGTCTGGTATGGATAATTCAAATATACCAATTCGGAATTGATTAGAGAAGCTAAAAGAGAGTACCTAAAAACTGCGCGGCCTTAACGTCCTGCTTTTATCGTCTTGAATTAAAGGAAAATTTGGGTTTATGTGATAAGATGTCCTACACAGGTTGATTACACTTATATTAGGTATGCGCTCGTAGGCGGGTAGTTGTTGAGATATTAATGTAGGAGTGTACACCATTCGTAATACGTAATTATTCCCAAAGAATCCTTAATATTGCTTAGACGGCCGACGGATAAGTTATACATAAAGCTGCGCGGAAGAAATAAACCAAACATAAAAACTGTAATTAGAAGACACAAAAATTTATATAACCGCTACCACGAGGTGATAAAAAAACGAAATCATTGCCTGAATTAACTTTGCACTTTATTAACTTTCCATCCACATATTACCAATTTGAGTAATCGCAATTAACTGACACAGTTGTAGCCAAGTGTCCGTGTTCCCGGTTTAGACACAGAAGAAAGAACGATTTTATGGGTGATACTGATTTACAGTGCCGCCTTCGAGGAAACAGTGTTTAGACTTCACAAAAGATAAAAATTGTGGTTAGATGTGAATTTATCTCAAGAATGTTTTGGTTAAACAATTTAAACTTTTTTTTTATCATGGACAGAATTAGAATCTGATTGTTCAAAAATTTGGAAAAATTTTATTCGAATTGGTTCATTGTGATTTCGTTATTATTTTCCAAAATTTTTTTTTGAAATCGTGACAATTTTCCCATGAATGTAAATTATTTCAAAAACCAAATAATTTATACTTCTTCGTGGTTAAAAAAGAAGAAAGTCCTATAACAGTTTGTCTGCGAATTCCATTACAACAGAAATTCCTTTGAATCCCATCAAAAGTAATGAAAGAAATCTATGCAAGTATTTAGACAAGTTAAAATTAAATCCTTTTTCATCGAAAGTTTTAATTAAGATCGTTTCGGACGAATGGTACGAATCTTAATTACAAATTAACACAGCAACTTTTTTGCCAAGATCTGCGAGCATCGACTGAAGATCTTCTTAAAACGAATAAAATAATTAGAAATCATTGTATCCAATTTGTTTGTTTCGGTCGGCACAATTTAAATTATACACACGAGTATTGTTGACATTATTTGAATTTCTCTATGCTGTGCGGTTATATTCAGGTTATAATAATAAGATTATAATGGAATTCAGCGAAACGTTGCAATGAAAGTGTTAACAGTGCGTAAAGTAATCGAAAATTGGTATTTTTAAATAAAATTTTAACGATACAGTTTTAATTGAATTCAAAAAATGAATGGAAAAAGAAACATTTTCAGAATAAAAGAGGTAGACGTAGAAATTGGAAGAACATGAGTTGCACTGATAAATAGAAACATATGGTACAGGTACCCTACAGTGTTTATTTAAGTAACGGATTTAATCATTGAAAGTACATGTGCTTAGCGAAAATACTAATATAAATGATATAGGAAAACAAAACGAAATAATTGATTTGCCAAATGTTGATAAATGCAGAAAACACCCTTTATGTATTAACAGTTATTTAAGCAACGAAACAGTTTCAGCAATAAACAAAGAATACGGAACAAAAAACTTTGTGAAAATATATTGCAGTCACTTTACAATTTGCAGCACGTTTTCAACAAGCACTGCAAAAATAAACATACAGTACATACATGTTCCACTACACCCGCAGTTAAAAAAAGAAATAAACTAAAGATAGAGGTTAATCTTGCATTCCTCAACAAATGATCTACATGAGTGAGATTCTCAAGTATTGTACGTATTTCTCGCAGATTATTTTACGTTATTTGTCAAATTTAGAAACGGTGTCATGATTAATGATTAAATTTTGTTCGCGTTTTCCATTTTAAATTGAAATTTTAATCACGAATTTGCTCTAAAATGTTAATTGATTTATTTAGGTTTTGAATTTCTTGTTAGCTTTACGTTGATTTAAAAACTTGGAAATTGAAGAAAGGTAATTGGTGATTTCTTGAAGTAAGGCGACTGGAGAAACAGACGAGTTCTCGAATTAAAATAAATATAAACTACTGAGTAATAATAAAAAAAATTCCGTATCATAAATAAAGAATCAAATTATAAGAAATTTATTAGGAAGATATTAAAAATTACGGCTTAAAAGTAACACGCTAATAAAATAAAATGCTTAGAGCAATAACCACATCATTATTATTCCAAATATTGAACATCTGTAACTGTGTGATATTTAGGCCATCTCTTTTTTCGAAATGTTGAAAACCTAATACATACATATTAATTTTACTACAACTATCTAGACTATTATAACGTTCTGTCGAATATTTAAAAGGAATAAATGTGGAACGTGAAATATCAATACATAGACAAAAGATTAAATTAAAATAAAAAAAAATATATGACGTACCAATCAAATATGAATCTATAGTAGAAAGTAGTTGCTACTGATTTCTTAATTGAAGACTTTCACTGAATTCGTCACAAAAAATGTTTAATTAAAAGCGGCTACAATTTTCGAATTATTTTTCAATTACATCATTACAAATTGAATCAAATTAATTACACAACAATTAGAGCACAAATAATAAGGTTTCGCTGCGTGATTTTGGTTGTAACTAAAATTGTAATTGCGCCGGTAAAATACACAAAAAAAAATATTGCCTGATAAGGATAACGTTGTTTTTTTATCTATAAATTCCTAGGAGTAGTAAAAACCGCACATTCATATAGCTAATCAAGTGAATCGTCGTCATAATCAATTTGTTTCGTAAAAAATTGGTTAGTAATCGCCTCTGTTGTAAATTCGATTATAAAAATAACATGCTTTTTGGTTATTGTTTTCATTAACAAATCACTATGGTTAAAAAGCAATTAACGTTTTAATTGTTTAGTGCCGTTCACAAATTTGATTGTGCATAACTAAAGTTTATGTACCATTTAAACATAATGATTACATATAAAGGTAAGATAAATGCGATTTGGAAAATAATTTTTGGTAGCGAAATAATTAGGGGAAATAAAAAAAGTTATTTAATTAATGAATTCTAAGTGGATATTAAATAATACTTTGTAAAAGTATTACATTATGTGTCCAAATCAATTGTATTTCAGGGCACATCTTGTTTAAACGTTGATACAAATAGTATCATGTTTACCAGATAGTAAAAAACCGTTTTGGGCAGAACTTCACATCTTTCCGATACTAATTAACGCGCAGAAGAAGAAATGAAAAATAACCGATACGATCAGACGGGTCTAATACCTAGTTGTTGATGGTTCTTAAACATTTTAAGACTTGAAACTTGAACTCGAAAGAGAAGGAAAAAAATTAGTTTTCGAAAAAATAGTTCAAATAAATGTTATAGACAATAAAATTTTTCTGTTTACCCGTCTTTTTTTTGTATAATTGATATTTTAGGAGACATTGTTAAAACAATTACTGTCAGGTGTTTGTCTTTTCTCCAGATTTTCCAGATTTACATGAGCTGCTTCCCAGTTTATTTTCGACGATATCGAAACTGCGTTGAAAATACTTATTTTATGATTTATTTAATAGATCAGCATAAATTTTAATAATAAATTCAGTTTCCTAATTAACTGTTAACGTGCCAAACTAACAAGCATATTAACATCGTCGCGTCGTCTAAATGTAGTAAGGTAGAGGGCCCAAATATCGCCCACTTAACACAGATTCGCTATTATGTGAATGGAATGCATACTTTTCTTTAAAAAACCCGCGTCAAAAAACTCATGTTCCAAATATCGCCCATATCAAAGTGTAAAGCTAACACATATTGTATACACTAAAACAATTTTTGAAATTTAATTTATTAAAACAACAGTACATTAATGGAGATATTTTAAACTTTGTGCCTGTTAACAAATATTTATGTACAAAAAATACAAATGTAAGATTTTTGTTCTTTAATTTTTCTGTTGTCACATTTTTCGTTAGACCACTTGAAACACTTGACACACTTTAACCAGAATTCACCATGGTTGTCTTTAGAGTAAAGCCCATTATACAATGGATACTCAGCGTCATCACTATTATAACAACTACTATCATTGGCATTAGTCGAAACGTAAGGTGGCTCTTCATCACAGTCACTACTAGAATAATCATGTGTCATGGCTTTCTTTGACTTATTGAGCTTACTTTGCTTAGAAGGTTTCTTTCCACTTTTCTTGGAAGTTGTTTTATCAAAGTTCAAAGGTTTAACCTTTTTTTTTGATAGTGAATCAACCAGAGCATCTTTATATGGCGATACACTAATAAGGACAGCTGATCTACGCTTTCGGTTTGTTGATAAAAACGGTAGTTTCAAAACAGGCACAGGCTGAATATCTCTGGGTGATAAGGTGGTTTGTGGAACCGTTATTGTAAGACGTGTTGCAGGTGAATGAGGTAGTGAAGACTGTTGAAGAGGATCAAAAGGCAATATTCCGGGGACTTCAAAGCCTTTTATAGCCACATGCATTGTTGCAGTTTTAGTGTAGGCCTTTCCAACTAGCTCCCCAATTTGGTAGACAGTGATTGCCCGAAACGGGTCAGATCAGTGGCGGCTTGTCCATATGGTCATTTGGTCAATGACCTCCCAAAATTTTGACAATATATAAAAAATATTCATTATTACGTGTTTTATTAAAATAGGTAATTAAGTCGCAAGTACAATAACTTAAAATTTATCGGCCGTCGTTCGTAATTCATCCTCTTCAACCTTGGGCTGGCGGTGCGAATTGTCCTCATTGAATTAGATCTACCCGAAAAACTCGAAAAACGTGCAGCGCCCGAATAAGCGCGAACGTCCGAAACAATAATCAACTTTGGGTCATGAGCCGGATCCCGCAGTTTACGTTGACTTCGTATAGGGTGTACAACTACGCTCGATTTTTGATTCGATTTTCGCGTGTTTTAAATCAATTTAAGAATTTATATTGATATGTTTTACTGTTGTTGTGTTGTTTTTTAAAAATACTATTTTTGATTCGCGTGTGCATGCGCTATAATAGAAAATGTCGGTAGTGCAGAAAATTAAACAACTAAAAGTGCTAACAAACTTAATTTTACAAAATTAGTTGAGTTCAAGGCAAATGGTCGTCCTTTGCCAGAACTAAGTTTACGACAGACTAGCAAAGACAAAAATAAAGATGTTCATCGAAACTTTAGCAAGGTAATGTACGATTTAGCTAACTGGATATGTGGTTGTGAAGTATCAAATGTATTTTACTGTTTTGTTTGTTTATTATTTTCTAAAGACTCGTCAGACTCGCTATAGTCCAAATCCGGTGTCAAGAGATTTAAAACATTTAAAAGAGGAAATAAAAAACATGTTTCGTCTGCAGAACACATGAAATGCTCGGTAAATTTTGCAACCGTAGGAAATGTTGATATTCGTACACAGCTAGACAATGCTTATAGAAAATCCTTAGAGATTTTAATGAGAATGTTTCGAAAATCACTATATTTTGAACAAAATTGTAGATTGTATAAAATTTTGCGGTGCATTTGAGTTATTTATATTTTTAAAGTATGCCTATTTTTTAAATTAATGTTTGGCCTCCCAGTATGATTGACCACGAGCCGCCACTGGGTGAGATGCTAGCCAGTTTTCAATTCTTAGGCTAAGTAAGTTTTGAAGGTTTTCATAAATGTCTTGTCCAAAGGTTGCATTCGATCAGAGGAATGCGGTGGAAGACACGATTGTCTCGGGCAAGGTCTATGACTTCAATGTTGCGCGTATGCGTAGAGTGCCCATCTAGTATCAACACTACAGGTTCCTCTTTTGATGATTTCACATGAGAAATGAAATGAGCCATCCATCTAGCAAATAGATCCGACTGGATCCAGCCGGAAATGTGACATCCAGCTATACTTCCTGGTGGAGCTGCGTCTAACAATTCGGGCTTCATTCTCTTTCTCGGGAACACTAGCATCGGTGGAATAAAAGTGCCAGAGGCGGACATACAAGCGACAATTGTTACAAGACGACCTCTCTCAGCAGATGATAATTTATGAATTTCTCGTTTACCTTTAAGAGAAACTATCGTCATACACTTGTGCTGGACTGTTGTTACGCCAGTTTCGCCTACATTGATCAACCGCGCAGCAGAATAATTAATACGTTCTAGCTCAGGTTTCAAGATAGTGAAGAAATTGTCAACATTTCACGAGAGAACCCTCTAATTCTGGCTAAGGACAAGGTTGTAGTCTCCTCATTGACAAAATAGGGAAACAAGCGGAGCCACTTTCTTCCCACTGTCAGCAGAAAATGGATGGCGGATATTGTTTCGTAAAGCAAGCTGAAACGCCATTCGTTTTATATCTTTGCTGTAAGACCATAATAAGATTAGTTCCTTGTTAAACAATATTCTACTAATTCAGCCTCAATTTTAGGGAACATATCCAACTGTTTTTTTAAGTTCTTGAACCGGTTTTTTCACATAGTCTTTATGTGTAGATCTGGGAACTTGAAAAATCTTGCAAGCCTTTAATAGACCCATTTCTTTGTTTTTATAGACATTACTGCCTGTTTCATTTTTAACTTGTTCCAGGTTTTTTGCTGCGGCGCCATCTGTCAAGAAAATAGAAATAAATTGTTGCGTGCCAAATATCGCCCATAGGCGATAATAGGAACAGTGATATTAGAAACACCACAATAACTAAACATGGCGCCATACTGAGCTGGTCTCGGCTGCATAAATTCCATACAAATCATGTCAAACTATAGCTAGGTATATGTCCTATTTGAAACATATTGATCAACAAGTAAAAGTTAATAATACTCTAGAGCAATGTTATAGTCATTATGAGATGTTTCATAACTCACCACGCAAGAATATATTAAAAACTTTGCAAAACAAAACCACAATGCACAAAACCCGCCAATGTCTCACAGATGACGCCTAGATTAGTCAAAGCGTGATGGCAACACTGTTTAAAGAACTACTGGGCTATGCGATATTAGGAACGTATGCGATATTTGGGCCCTCTACCTTATCTCAGCAGCTATGGGTCACTTCTTTTTCTTTTAATTCTGAAATTTGTGCTTAAGTCCTCCTTTTCTCTACTAAGTCATTTTGTTCTACTTTTTTTCTCTGGTTTTCTCCATTTCAAGTTGTTCTTTGTAACGACTGATAGAGTTTCTGACGTAGTGAATATTCTTCGTAGTAGAATTTCAAACCTCTCTGCTCTCGAACATTTTCGCATTAGGTCCTTCATGAGTTCATTTGTAAGAAGGATCCAAACTGCTTTTCTATCTTGTCGTCAGTGATTCTATTAAACCATCCTTTCGAAACAAATAATCCAATTCATCATGCGTGGATCACAAAAGACAAATACTTTGCTACTTTAAAATGCAGCGGAGATCTATCCTTCAAACATTTATAAACCTCTCATACGACCTCGTCTGAATTCAAAATAGGTATCAATTTCTTTTATTCCTCTTAAATCACGGATTCAAGAGTTGCATGTCCAATTTTTAAGTCAAGCAGCTTCTCTTTAGCACAGACGACTACTTCGTTTATATCCAAAACTTTTTCTTTAATAAACCTGTTTTGATTTCTAAACTGGATGACGAAATCCATTTGCGGTTTGATTAAGTTTTGAAAATCTAACTAGATATTAAAAAATGTGCGTTTTTACAAATCAAAGTTAAAATGTGGAGAAAAATAATTTCACAAAAACGCTTTTTCAGATTTTTAGGAAAATTCCCTGACTTTTCCAGAAACCTAATATTCCCTGGCATTTCCAGATTTTCCAAATTTACTAAATAGGCTACAATCTTAATGTAGGTTAACAAATGTTTTGCCTCAACAGCTTATGCCCAAAATCAGATCGATAACACTTATATATCGGACGAGTGGTTTTCATGATATCGTGTTTACATACAGACATTCAGCCGTAAAAAAATAATTGTTGCTTCATTAAAAAAAAATTGCGCAAGAAGTTCTTTCAAGTTATCCCCAATAAGGCTCATCTTCGACTTCATCACCTTGATTTCGTCGAAGGTTGGCTGAAGAACTATGTCCGTCTCTTCCGCTTCAACACTGCCTTGCATATCAACATTCAAATGAGCGCATGCATCATCGCAATTCACACAAATAACGGAGCACTTTTCTTTTCTAGAGCTGGAGGCTCGAGTGTGGTGACAGGAATTAGCCCATCTCAACTGCCCTACATTTTTCCCAAATTGGAATAATTTCGGAATTAATATAAATCTCAGATACGCCGATGACATTGTACTAATTGCCGACGACGAGAAACATTTACAGAAAATGATAACTGAACTGGAAAGAGAATCGCAGAAATTTGGGTTGAAAATGAATTTAAACAAGACAAAAATTATGAGTCCACAGAATATCCAAGTAAAAATAAAGGAACATCAAATAGAACACATGACAGAGTATATGTATCTAGGCCAACTGATACAAAATGGCAAAGAGAATAAAGACATAGAGATAGAAAGAAGAAGGAGACTGGGATGGGTCGCTTTTGGAAAATTATCACAACTACTTAAGAACAAAAGAATTCTCCAACATATTAAATCTAAAATATTTGACGAATGTGTACTACCAGTATTGACATATTGAGCACAAACAAGGACACTTACGAAACAAATAATACATAAACTGGAAGTGATACAGAGGAAGATGGAAAGACTAATGCTAGGTATTACAATAAAACACAAAGAACGAATGGATCAGGAAAAGAACAGAAATATCAGATATAACCGGAAGAGTTACTGAACTAAAATGGGATTTTGCAGGCCATGTAGCATGTCCATCATACAATGGATACCTTGGAAGGGAAGAAGACAAGAGAGGAAGACCGATCAGAAGATGATCTAACGACTTAAAGAAAATTTCTAAATTAAAATGGATATCAACAACTCAAAATAGACAGAACTGAAAAAAAAGAGGGAGGCCTATGCTCAACACTAAGAGTACTAAAAGTTTGAAAAGAAAAGAAGAAGAAAGTTCTCTATTTTAATATATATTACATAACTATTTTACCGTAAAGTGAGTCGGAAAGAAAATATGGTAAAAAAATTGTTTTGGAGCGCCATTTTTCCAATGTGGCGGCGATTTACGAGAAAAAAAATCAGCAAAGTAAAAATTCTGAAAGAGCACGTCAAAATCTATAAATATACCAAATCTCAAAACTCCTCTAAAACTTTACAGGCAAAGCTTCCAGCTGATTGAATAAATAAATTAATTTAAGATGATTAACAGTAAACGATTCTTTTTTGCAGAAAAAAACATACAAACGTAAACAGTGGAGATACGGTTGTGAACTAACGAGAAAAGCTGCATCTGGTCTAGTTTGCTAACTTGTGTCACAAAACGATGTACCAAAAATTTAGCTCATTTTCTGATTTTAGACATAGCAACGTAACGTAGTGCCTTGTTTGTAAATTTCACAGTACCCTACGATCGATGGTTGTTTTGTGGTGGTCTATACTGTCTACAAGAAACATTTCTATGACAGCATAATATAACCAACTTCTTGTTTAGTGCGCATGTGATATTTAAGATATCATAGATAAACATGAGACTCAGCCAGCGGACACTGAATCTATAAATAATGATAGTATTGATATAAACTCTCAAATATAAACATTCGTACATATAGTGTAAAAGATTACGGTTTTGGAAATTATCTAACACGTTTGCTATCATATTATTTATTTATTCGTATGGTACATTTTAAATATTGCATTGTGATGTAAGTGTTATGTATGGTGCCCCAGAAGATCAGTACAAATTTGCTTCAAGGTTTAAGAAAACCATTAAAACCTAAACATGCATGCCAATAATGTGTGATTGTGTTTTGTGAAATTGTGTTGTACACTTTTTCCTAATTATCCGGGAGGGTCTTGATGACCAGGTCCGGAAACTAAAGTGGTGATTCTCAGGTACATGTTTTTCTTGTTGACCAGGGAGTCAGTACTACCCCGCTTGTATACATAAAATAATGAAATCTATTCTAGCACCTGCAATGTACCTCATCGAAGATATCCATAGAGGAACCTTTTATGTAACAAAACTAAAATCCATAAAACTGTGCTCTAGGAATAGGTTTTTGTGCCGAAACGCAATTCAAAACCTTCAATAACCAATAACAATTTCAACAATAATTTTTCTACGAGATGATGACTAGTACTATCCCTAACTTTTGGGTGTGTCTTGCCCAGGGGCCAAATTTCATAAATATTTACAATACTGACGATACTGGATCAGGTTTTTTATAGCCCGAGGAACCTATAAAAAATATTTAGAATTCTAAGTCAATATTATTAGCTCTGCTCAATCCTTCATTACTGTTTTAGATATACATACATACTTAAGACTAAAATGGGATGATGCACAGTCTTGTTGAACTCAAATAGTTTCTTGTGGGATTGCCATAATTAGAGAAAGTTTCTGTATGTCGGAGAAAAAAATGTTGGAAAAAATAAAAAAAAATTAAGTTGCCGCCAACAAAGAAAGGGTCTATGGTATTTATGCCAATGTTGTGGTTCCATTCTGCTGTCAAAATCATTAAATATCATAAATTTTGTATGGATGGCATTTGCTGTAACAATCCTCTGCCCATTTTGTAGCAAATTTTTGTACCGAAATTTTTGGATTTTGCATCACATCAAAAAAAACGTTGGTTATAAATTACGTATTTCAAGCGCCCGGATTTGATACATTATGAAACTGTAAGTACAACCTCCCAAAGGACACCGAACCCTGACTCCACACCCCTTACACCGGTAGTATAAACAGCAAAGGGTTAAAAAGGCGAATAGAGAATAGTAGAATAAGTTGAACCAAAAAAAAAGTTGGTGTGGCTCAGGTATTGGTGAGCGTGTATATTTAAACAAAACAACTAATTACTAAATTTAGAAAGCGCTACCCCAACTATAAAATAAAATTAACCACCTGTATTAACAAAACGTGAAGTGTATAACAACAATCTAATGTAATTGGATACTGCTGTTGAGGTGCAACTAGAAGGTTTTTGGAGGGTAACAGGGTAACCAGACAAACAATTATGATGGATAACCTATCCTAACGCCAAGCTTCTCCTTGGTAAGGGCTATGAACTTCCAAAAACCAAACTCCTTAACATAGGTATTCCTTACTCCGAGTTTACAATATTGAGAAAAAACTACCAAGAACTAGAAACTATGGCAGGATCAGCATGAGGTGCGTGGAAAGGTCAAACATTATGTTATGTATTCACAAATTTTAGACTAAATTATCGATAGTATGAATGGATTTGTTACAAGAAAACTTCATATAAACATATGTCCTAAACGTCTTAACTTTTGAGGTACAGGGTGGTAAAGTTTTCCAAAATAAATCATGTATTATTAATATCTCTAATACCACTTTAGATATTTTAATGAAATTTGGCATACATGTACTACGTATCAAGAGGCATTTTTTAACGTGCCACATTTTTTTTCTATTTCCACCAGTGCCGTTTGTACGGATTTTGACCTGCCTATTTTGACAGACATTGATGGTAACGCCACTGATTTCTCTTAAAGTAAAAATTATTCTTGAAACTCCCAATCATTTTTAAGCAAATTTGTTCTCTTGTTTTCGCTTAAAAAAAGAAAATCTATTTCTGTACATGGTGATATTGTGATATTATCGATATTGTTATGATCATGCTGTAGAGAAACGTTTTGATTTTTTAAGCGAAACCGTGCATCGGATTGAAAAAAATTAAGAAATAAAATTTGCTTAGATATGAGTGGAGAAATCATTGGCGTACCATCAATGTCTGCCAAAATAGACAGGTCAAATAGTTCCGTTTAGATGTTTTAATGAAACTTGGCATACATGTATTATGTATCAGAGGCATTTTTAATGTAATACGACTTTTTTTTTAATTTCCACCAGTGGCAGTCGTACGGACTTTGACCTGCTTATTTTGGCAGACATTAGATTAGTATTAGAAACATCCGTTTTAGGTTTTGCTGACAAGCCTAGATGTCAAAAATGTACTTTTTCTAATTAAGTTAATAATAATTATCACGTAAATTTTAAAGTACAAACAAATCATTCGACACGTTCCAATCCTGAAAGAAGTTTTCGTTTCAACAATTTTATCGCTATCCACCACGTGTTGTTTCCTGAAAATGACTAATTTCTTACTTTTATTTGAGAGTATTTTTTTACTTCAATGGATTACTTAAAATTCGACAACAGCATGAAGCAAATATATTGTAAAATGTTGCAATCTCTCCTCATTAAAAAAATTAATATTTACATCAGCACATCCTGCATCTTTATATGACTATCAGAAACAGAACAATAATTAAATATCGAACAACACCTGATTAATATTGTTACTTTGTTAAAACTCTTTGATAAATGTTGAAAAAGTTTTATATACAATGCGTACCATTGAAAATGTAAAAAGCTTTACTTTTCAAAGATAAATACTTTTCATAATTTCATAATCCGCCTTGATTTTTCAGCAAAGTAATATGTCCAAAAAAAGCAAACAACATTATTTTGGCACCTCGTTTTTTTTGAGAACTATTGAGTTTACATACTACATGAAAATTTGAAGTAGGATCCAAAAATGAAATCAAAAATACGTGTTTCAATTTGAAAAATGTGGGATGAATCCGGAACTCGGGTGAATCTGGTGTGACTTCGGACAAGCATGCCTTTTTTAATTGAAGGTTATCAAATCGCATTGTTGTAAATATGCAATTCTTGTTGAAACTGGTTCAGTTGTCACCAAATGTCGTTTGAGAAAGATCGGTGTGCGTTTTAAAATTCCTACTTAAGGTCCAGGTACGTACTTTGTCAATGTTTAGATTTCATGTTTTCAAGGAAGTCAAAAAGAAACTTTTGCCCACAAAAAACAGAAAGTTATACCGAACAAAAAATGGCTGGAATACATTTGGTGTTTATGGCGATAACCGGACAGGAAGGGGCAACAGTACAAAAAAAATTAGTATAAATTTCATGAATTACAAAGGAGAGAATTCAACCAAGACTATTGAAGACGTTAAAACGTTAAGGTAAGCAGCCGAGTGTTACCTGGCAACCTGAAAAGCATATCAACTTTGGAACAGGTCTGGCAATCTGCCATTTCTTCAGCAGAAAAAAAAAATATATTTGTACCCAACATAGATAGAAGAAGGATCAGCGAGAACAGTATATAATCGGACAAAGTGGGGTTGGTTTGACATAGCAACGTACGAAGACTGGTTTACAAAAATTCTCCCCCCTTACTTCACAACTTTGCCAAGAAAAAAAAGTATTGATAGGTGATAACTTGGCAAGCCATGTTTCTATGTATGTCCTCGAGGATTGCCAGCAAAACGATGTTAATTTCGTGTTGTTACCAGCAAATGCAACCCACATACTCCAATCGCTGGACGTTGCAATAAAGATTTTTGAAAATCAATGATGTATTTAGGTGTTTCTTTTTTGATACAATTTTTTTTGGTCAAAAAATATATTTTTATCCTTTGTTGCCGGATCCAATCCAACATATAAGCTAACATGAAGTATAATAGAAAATAAAGCCTTGTCCATGTTCATCCCACACATAGTGGTCAATCCGGACAATATTTAAAAGAAATAGATAAAAATTACAATTTTGGTTAACACATAACGTTTCTAAAGAATAAATATATTTAATTAATTAAGTTTCTTGAATTTTTTAAAGAATGCATCAGAATTTAAGAACAAAAAAACGATAAAACTTCCGGATTCACCCCGAGTTACGGTACCTTTCCTATGGGACACACTGTGTAGAAACACGAATAACTGTTGTAGCAATTTTTTTATACATTGTGTCCCATTGAGAATGTAAAAAAGGTTTGCTTCTCAAAATTGGACAGGTAATTTAAAAAATCCGAAAATATGAGAAGGAAACCTTTTAAATTTCATAGGACATCTTGCTTTTTCAGCATAGTAATACTTTCAAAACAGCAAACAACGTCGTTTTAGTACCCCGTTTTTTCGAGAACTATTAAGTTGAAAATTCGATGTAGGATCCAAAAATTAAATAAAAAATACGTGTTTCAATTGAAAAAAATAAAGTTTGTGGTTGTAACTAAAAACCTGAGAAAAAGGCTGTTGCAGTTTCAAAATTACGATACTACATAGAAATAACCGATGTAACTAACACCTGGTGGAAAATGTTACCACATACAAAAAATGATTTTTTTGAGAATGTTGCATGAACAATCGGTAACAATTTTAGTAGGATTTGACATATCATTGTTTTGTGAAATTTAATATTCTGATAAAGTTTGTTTGAAAATTAAATTTACGGTTTCAGATATCGTTTCCAGCTTAGCAAATGATTGCTTAATTACCCCTTATTCATTGATAGTTAATTAAAACATGTCGAATAACTGATAACAATTATCAATTAATATTCAATTACGATTAATATATTTATAATTAATACTAGATTATTTTCTTAAAAATAAAAACTGAGTACGTACCAGAGTTAAAATTAATTGTGAACAACACATAGAATAAACTTCATGCAAATGCTAACAAACGCACAATACTACAACGCTAAATAAATTATATAAAAAACAGGAAATTAATCCGCACATAAAAATAGCACGTGCGTTGTAAATAGATACAATTACCCATATAAACTACAAAGATAATAAAGAAAACATTGTTAAACAATTCAATTACATACTCACTGGGTGGGCGTTACATAAGTTTGAAGAAATTTTTGGTTTCTGGTTACGTAAGAAATTTGAAAATAAGATGCAATAATACAACAAAAGTAATTGCAATGTATGTATATTTGAAAGCTTTCACATAATTCGAGTTACGATCGAAGTTTTAAATTGATGCCAGCGTAAGATGGAAAATAAAAGATATAATTAATTGGAATTATAGTAGATCTTTACATTTAAAAACTTTCTATTACATTTAAATAGTAATTTTGCAGTACGGAAAACACGAGGGAAACCTACTGGAGTTGTGACCATTGCCGTCAAGTAAAGTATATGTTCTATAATAAAAGCCATTGAAGTTATTGTTCTGTTGATAATTAATGTTTTTCTTAAATAAGTTTTTGTGGTATTGACATTGCGAACAAAGAGAAGAACATGTGAAAAGTTAACGTGTGCTAATTTGGCATTTTTATGACTAATTAATTACATGTTAAATTAATTGATTCCCTTTCTTTAAATTATTATTGATTTTTGACCGAAATTACAGTTACATTTTGTACTTAAATTAGATCTATTATATGTACGAACAAAAAAAAATGTTTATTACCATACAAAAAAAAAACAAAATATGTGAGCTTGTTCGAGTTCGCTATTTAAATTTATTCGTATGGGTGATATAGTACATTCAGTTAGGTTTTATGAATACATTAACTCCAGTTGAACAAGCAAAAATAACAATAAGAATAAATAAATAATTAACGGCAATGGTGGGATGTTTATATTCATCTGGAAAGAAAGTGACACTAACGCTTGATTTTTTATGTTTTTGTGCAGATCAAAACGTTCAAATTGATGTTAGTTTTAAATAATTAATCCATCAAAGTTTCATTTAAAAAATTCAATAAAATTATTTTCAAAAGTAGACAAAATATTTTACAAGTTATTGTAGGCACTACTTCCTTAAAGTATATCATTGACGTTTTGACAAAATTGAAAAAGAATTGTAAAATTTTGATCAAATATAATGTTCTGAAAATATTTCATTGGCAGATTTTGAAAACTGAGAAGGTCGTTGAAAATATTACGACCGAAATCTACTAGAATATACAGTGACGCAACTTAAACAGTTTCGAGATAGAGGAATCGTAAGATGTAAAGAGACCGTCACGTGATATGCGCAAATGACCAATATCAGTTGGTCGAGTCCATGTATGTTTGAAGGTATGGTTGGTGTTAGTACATAACCACATTTACCATTTCCCTTCGTGACGTTATTTGGTGTTAATAGATGGTCTCGTTATATTTCTGTTCTTAACTTCATCAAACAAAACCAGTTCTTTTTAGAACTAACTAAACCTCATAGTGAACTTGTCACTTGTTACCTATTTGATAATGAAACAAGAAAAGAACATAGGAAAAAGGGTCAATAACTTCACAGCCAAACAAGAGAGGTAATTAATTGAATTTGTTCTAAATTAAACACCTTTTAATAAAAAAATTCTTCACCATATTATGTTCACTGTGAACGAAATTGAGAATAACTAATTACAAAATATACTTCAACGATATAACTTACTCACCCAAACAGAATATTTTACTTCAATTTAATTCTATCATGCAACATAACCTGCACAGTGATTCCATGTATAGTATTTTATTTTAGAACCTCATTTTATATCTCTATAGCTTATATTTTGTACGATTTACGAATAATTGTCGTTTCCAGTAAAGAAAACCATAACTAATGTAATAAACAACAGCTGATCGGCCCCTACACTAAACAGAAATAACAACGCCAATGAAATGAAGGTCGTTTCAAAGTACGCGCAGAAATAGTCATGTGACGGTCTCTTTACGTCTTACGATTCCTCTACCATCTAAAATATGTCCTCTGAATCAAAAATTGTAAACCAACTTATGGGAGGCGTAAGTATAGTACTGACTATATGTTCTACTTTAATGTTGTGGTTCGGCGACAAATGCGTCACTGACAATTGCAAATAATCACAACTTCGTACAATTGCAAACGCCGAGACGTAAGAAATAAGTCAATAGAATATTGATCGGTGTATGTTGCCATAAAATACTCATGGATATTGAACCCTTGTCAACACTCCTAGATGTGCTCTCTTAAAATAATAAAATTAACGACAAAACACACGGTTTTTCCTATACCGATTCGCTGTAATGATACGTTGACATATGTAAGAAGATAGTGTAGGACCACAAATGTTTTTCATTTACAAATTCATTGGATTGAGCACACAATTGGTCAAACTAAAAAAGCTCGTTAGAAAAAAAAGTGTTTAAAAGTGTCACGTCTTGTCCGATTTTGTCGAGTTTGCATTTGTCGTGTTACCCACAATTTCGATAATGCACTGAATAGGTTTATACTAATAATTTGGGATTTTTACATTATTAAAACACCTGCTGGATGTTTAGGTATATTTATTTTCTTTTTTTGAAAATTGTGGGGCCTTCGGGTAGGAGTAGAAGTAAAGAGTCAAATTATGACTCCATGTACTTTAAATGCCGAAGTTTCGATCAGTTGGTGTTTAAAGACATGGAGTCATAATTTGACCCTTCACTTCTACTCCTACCAGAAAGCCCCACAATTTTGAGAAAACACTATTAAAACCAGAGTCTTAAATAACATATAAGAAATGTGTAAAACTGCTTAAAACAATATAGCACCTTACATTTAAAAGTAAACCAGTAAAATCGATGACATCCCACACGTTACGAAACTAAAATAATAAGAATGATTATAATCATAGTCCAGGAATAATCGCGCAAACGAGGGCTTGTAGGAGAGTCCTCTGAATACAAATCTGAGTTTTTGAAAGTAGTTAAAGGAACACGCTTTATTCTATTGCAATACAGTAACGATCTCTCTAATGCCAACTCAATAATACCTATGAGCAGCTTGCCAAACCGTTACACCAAAAATGATTCAAGCCAGCATGCATAAGAAACTTACTAGGACGATCTAAATGCTGCATTGATTAAGGTGGACATCAATTTCAGCACCAAATGTAATATTTGTTGTTGTTTTATGTTAGTAATTTTTCTTTGCCACTCAAATAAAAATACATCTTCATAAAAATGCATTTATCGTTTCTTTAGTAACAAAAACACTGACAAATAAGTATTGTTGAATTGGCATTAGAGAGATCTTTACAGTCGTAGTGCAAAAGTATATAGGGTGTTCCATTATTAAAAATTATATCACGTGACCTGAAAAGTGACGTTTTAACAATGTCATTTCTTACTTACAATTGCCATAATTAAACTTCTTACCAGGAAAGAAGATCCCTGCGTCATAAGTATGTGCATATGAACCAATATTAAAAACTTCTGAATCAATTTGAGCATTTACTATTTAGTTATTGGTTAAAACTAGAAAGTTACTAAAACAGTGTTGGCAAGATGTGTGGTTGCAGTAGAAATACTAACCTTAAAAAGTAACAAGTGACAGCAAAGATAGCGACCGACATTTGATAGACCGTCAACCTAAATGAAATTGAAGTCAATTGAGTAACTTTATTCATAACGCATATAGTAAATCTTCCCTCTTTATTTTGCACATTTCTATGTCTAAGTTATTCAGAAAATAATAACGCAAGTATCTTCTCGTTGGTGGCACAATGTTTACCTACGGTTTATAATAAATAATATCGTAGTTCAGATAGTTTTCGAGATATAAACTGACCTCATGGGCCAGCCTGATAAGCTCGAAAATATGTTTGTCAAAACGAATGGATTAGCTTCGACTGACAGAAATCTACTAGTCCAGAAGTCCCATTCTGCTCAGTTTTTGACGCCTGACATTTTGGGTTCTATTCCGTGAATTAATTAAACCGATATTTTTTGAGTTATAGCGTCGCGAAAGGGAAAATTATTGAAATTTTCCTCGCGACCCATTCCTACGCGAAAAAAAGACAGAATGTCACACTAACGTACTCAGATTATGCGGGATTGCGGGAAACAATTTTGCTCCTATCCCTCGAATTGCTCAGATCGATACTTTTTGAGATATGACGTCACAAACAGTAAAATTTTTAGAAATTACGCGTGTAGAACCCTCCGAATGCAAAGCTAACATACTCAAATTGCGTTTTTTTCACGAGCAACAAATTTAGTCCTTTAATAATTTCGAGAAATCAATACTTTCGGAGATATGGACTAACAACTGCTCCATTTTTTCAAAATCCCGTTTTTCGCGAATAAAACCGCGAAAAAGTTCACACGACAACTTTTTTGGAAAATCGATATTTTTCCAGATATCGGAGAAACGTACAATGTGTGCATCGTCAAGCCTTGTTCCGAATCTACGCCACCTTTTGATAGGATTTTCTGGAGCATGTGATGAATCTTTTTTTCTTCCTTGTGTTGAATAGAAACTTTTCTCTGTTGAGCGATGTTTTGAACGTTCCTTCAAAAATCATGTCCGGTGATGCATCCTACTTAGATCGTCGTATGCTTTTCCAAGATTTTTTGTTCATATTATCCACGTCTAGATAACCATAACTTTTTTATTTAGGCAAAAAACGCGCAATCTGAGTCACACGTTGAGGATGGGAAGCTTTTCCGAGCCCCAGATGTCACAATTTTACTTTTTGATGTAGCCACCGAGGTAGAAATGGGCCTCATCAGTCAAGATCATTTTCGATAGAATTCTGGATCATTTTAATGCATTTCAAAGATCCAATCAACAAAGACACGACGTTGTTGATGATCGGCTGGCTTAAGTTCTTGTGTTAACTGAACTTCATAAGCCTTAAGACCCAAGTCTTTATGCAAAATACGATGTAATGACGTTTGTGGAACGCCCAATTCCAAAGAACGACGAGGAATGGACAAACCTGGGTTTTCTTCAACACTTTGGGCTAGAGCAGTAATATTCTTAGTTGTTCTTGAGCGACGTGAACGGGTTTTATTCTTCACATCACTAACTTGTCCTAACAGCTTGAAGTTTTCCACCAATTTCTGTATTGCGGTTTAAAGTTTAAAGAACAATAGTGAAAGCGAAAATATTGATGAAAATATTAGTGATGACAGCGGGCGGTAGCAAGATTTGAACATGAAAACAAATGTCAAGTAAAATTTAAAAAAAAAAAGATCTCAAGAACAGTTTGTTTTATGACTATGGTGTCATTTGTTATCAACTTTTCACGAGAAATATTAAAGGGTTGCACTTAAGTACCTAAAGCCCTATAACAATTTGTTTGTAAATGTCATGAGGAATCAAGTTTTAAATGGAAATGTGGCAATGTTATGTAAGGTTATGGCAATGATTTTGGAAATGGGGCAATGGTGTGTAATGGTACGGCAATGCTTTCGGAAATGGGGCAACGGTATGTAATGTTTCGTCAATAAATGGTAATTTTGAGAAATGTGTCAATGGGTGTTCAAAATTTATAGTAGTGAATACCCCCTCGGTAAAAATCATACCTTGGAATAGAAAGAGGAAAATAGCAACACCGTAGGTACGATGAGTTAAAGAAAATTGCTAGATTAAATTTAAAGTGGATATCAACAGCTCAAAATAGAGACAAATGGAAAAAGAAGTCTATGCTCAACAATGTATGTGCCAAAGGCTTAAGAAGGAGAAGATGATGAAATTTATGCTAAACATGATGTCATTGGATGCATAGATAAAATAAAAATTATATTGGCTACACAGACACCCACTGCTTCACTTACCATCTTCTTGGTAAACGTAACCTAATTAACGCCGAAGTTATCAAATTATAATAGTTTAAACAAAGTATAGTATAATTCGATGCATAGAATTGTTTAAAAATCCGTCTTGGCATCTTTTACGATTGTACAAGAAGAAGGGCAATTACAATTCTATTGGTATTAAATAGAACATCAAGATTCGTTCATTATCCTGATTGTGAGTTATCAAACAAATTAATTTTAAATCGTCCTCAATCTCAATCTATCATTTTTTAGAGATTAGAGCAGTCAGTGGTATAAAACCACATATTCTAATTGAATTGCGTAGAACAGTGTTTAAAAAATATCTTCTGGCATCTTTTAACATTTACTAGATTGTTTTTTCAGTTAGACTTTTGTGACAAAGAAAATTATGTTATTGGATGCGTGGAGTACTACACTCCGCACAACAATTATCGCATCACACCTGTTTTCATAAAATTGTGTGGATTCATGAAATACCCATGATTTATTTTTGTATATAATGCGACTACATGTCAATTACAACAAAACACGTTAAAATTTCACTTACCAAAAATAAAGAAAAAATTTTTTTCACAAAATCTGATGAACATTAATAACAAGTATTGCCCCCTCTTGCTCTTATAAAGGCCTGTAGACGCTGTGGCACACTTCGTATCAGTGCTGCAACAGAATCCTGGCTCATGGTGTCCCACTCTTCCAGTAAAGCCTGTTGGAGATCTTTCAGGTCTCTTTCAGGGGCTCTACTCTGCCGTAGCTTCTGCTGCAGAAGATCCCATACATGTTCAATCGGATTCATATCCGGGGTTCGTGCTGGCCAGTTCATAGTGGGCATTCCAACTTCCGACAGATAATTTTGCACTATATGCGCTATGTGCGGGTGAGCATTATCGTGCATAAACAGAAAATCTTGTCCGATGAAAGGACCGTACGGCATGACATGAGGATCTAAAACCTCTGTTATATAACGTACAGCTGTAAGGTTTGTAAGCCTTGTAAAGAAATTCCCCTCATACCATCAACGAACCACCACCGAAACTGACCCTTGGACGAAAATTGCACTGGGCGCATCGCTCGCCAAGCCTACGGTGTACTGATACACGTCAATCAGAAGACCATAAACAAAATCGCGACTCATCTGCAAAATGTACGCCGCCTTCCCAATTAATATGCATTTGAGCAAATGCTAAGTGGAGAACTCGGTGCTCCCTGGTCAGTAGTGAACCTGAAGCTGGAACATGGGCACGGAAATTGTTTTTACGGAGACGACACAAATTCCGACATTTCGGGCAGTATGGAGCTCTGTTTGTAGCATTTATGCGGTACAATTTCGTAATCGTAGGGCCTGTATTTGCAGGAAACGATCATTTCTTGCACCTGTGAGTCTTCTAGGACCCTGACCAGGTCTTCTGGTATATTGTCCTGTTTAGTTAAAACGTACCCAAGTGCGACTGATGGTCGACTGTTGCACACCCATGATACCAGCGACGTGTCTTTGGGAACGGCCATTGCGCAATAAAACAATTGCTTGGGCCGCTTCTACGGCACTTAGATGGTGCAAATGTCTTTGCGGAACCGCCATCCAAAAAAAAATTTAACTGGTGTCTGCCAAATGCAAAATTCGCAAAAAATTAACAAGGCCAAAAGTTAGCTAATGTTTTACCTTTTAAACAATCATCAAAAGATGTAAAGAAAATTTTTCTCCAGCCGTCACAAAACTGTGACATTTTTGACTGTCAGGAGTCTTCCTTAGTGAGAAAAAGGTATCTTACTAACAAAGTATTCACTTTTAATCCTAAAATTAAAAGCGTTGATTTAAGATTTAATTTAACTAAAACTTGGTACTTTTAATTTGAAATATTTACAATTATTGTTTATTCACATTCATATTAAATATACAGTTTGAACAAGTATTAAAATAAATAAACCATTGGAACTACTAGTACCCTCATGCTTGGAGCAATTTTTAAAGCAGTCCAACACGTTTTCATTAATAGTTACATTATTTTCAGATGTGAAATCAGAAATGACCACGGTGCTTGGTTTATCATCATCACTATCAACTAGCAATATTTTTTTCGCAATATTTTCTTTATTTAACAATGAGTCTTCAATGTAGCCTTCCGCCACAGTGCTTTTTAAGTGTGTTTTAAGACAAGTGAGGTCACCACCGCCACCGCCGTCAACTAAAAGGGTAGAAGACGTCCGTTTTAATATGTGTCCGGTGTACCCTTTCCAGTTGTCTAGCTTCAAAAATTTTGCTATTTCTTGAGAAATGGCACTGATTTTATGAATACCGACACCATTCGATGACACTTTTCGTCGACATATCTAAGAAATAATCGACGTTCTGCCAATCCGGGTGGTCGTAAAGCAACATATTTTCGATAGAAACTTAAATAATTCTCTCCCAGCACAGTAAAAGAACGTGGTCTATTGGTTTTGGTATTTGGGAATTTTTATAATTAAGGCTGATTTTACATCTTCAACATTTTCAATTATTAAATTGACTAATTCATCATAACGACATGCACTTGCATCTCCCAATATAAGGATAACCTATAAAAAAACTTTTTGGAAATTTTGTTCTTTTATTTTGAAAGCGCATACCTTCATCATCAAATATAAATGATTAGATGCACTATTCAAAAAGCGATCAACTTGCTCCTTTGTAAATATTCGGGATTTCTTCGGTAAATATCCTTCGTGTTGCCTTTTGAGAAAAGCCCGTACCTAACTTAGAATATTTTGTCATATCAATCCCGTTCTTTATATCCAACGTTGACCGCAACATAGAATATTGTGACCAAAGCGTTGACGGCTTCATTTATTAGCTAATTCTGAGAAATACACCATCAGCACATCTTCTGAATACAATCCAATTTTATTTTCTTTGCACCAATGCATAAAACGCTGGTACACACATTCATAAATTTCGCGAGATTTCTTTGGGAGCAGATTCAATGGAACCTCTTTCGCACACTCCTGTATCTCCTTAGGTACACAAATCTCCATTAGATTCCATTTTTACAAAGTTGTTAACAAATTGGACCACAAACAAATTATTAATAACAAATGACATTGTCAGTCAGCCTGTCATATATCTATATCTGAATATTTAGACGAAGAAGAGTTCCTGTTATTTAATTAATTGATGTGAATATCATGAGTGATTGCCTATGCGTATGCGGAAAAAATGATAACTCATTCGAACTCTGGATAAAATGTGACAACTGTAATTCTTAGTACCACTCAAACTGCGCAGAATTGAAAGATGAACAAGTGAGGAAACTACGACTTGATAACTCTACATGGTTCTGCTGCCATTGCAAACAAAAGCAAGTTGACATTGTCCAGCATAAAATTGAAAACACAAGCAAGTGTCCACATTGTGGTCTCATCCTAGTTTCTCAAAAGGGTCTTAACATACACATTGAAAAAAAAACATGGAATTTCGACCATTTCACAAGTAAAGGATACTATCTCTTTATTTCTAGACTTAATCAAAGAGTTTACAGATTAAGGTACTTAAAAGAATTCCAAAAGGAGCAAGATTTTCAGCAGTGATGAAACTTTCTACAACCCTGTCTAATTGTGCAGAAGAGAATGACTAAATATCATGGCTTTCACTACTTCTATTTTGTTGCTCGAATCTCTGCGTACCTGAAAGGGGCGGAAAAAAAGTTCACTGGCCACTTTAGTGAAATCAAATATCAATGGTACCACTCATAACTTTGCAAAAATTAATAAATCCGCAAACACATCTCGAAGTCGAAAAGTAGCCTTAAAAGTTGGAGAAAGAGACATTGCTGGAGCCGTGAAGTTACTTACCTCGCTAGACAATTTGGCACCTCAAGATGATGATACTTTTAACGAGCTCCTCTTGAAGCACCCATAAGCATTGGAAATCTCGACTTTTCCTGACCCTCCAACAGAAGAAAAGGTTTTGATTGTCACAGAAAAAGATGACAAAATGGGTGTCCAGAGTTTTCCAAATCAATCGAATTCAGGAATTGATGGGCTTCGACCACAGCATCTCTTGTCACAGTATAACGGTGAGGCAGCTTCCAAACTACTGACATCACTTACAAAATTCTGCAATTTTGTTCTCTTTGGGAAAGTAAACAAACAGTTTGCTCCATTTTTTTATGGAGCTACTTTATGCGCCCTAAGAAACAAAGATGGAGGAATCCGCCCCATAGCAGTTGGGAACAGTTTACGACGACTAGTCTCAAAACTTTGCTGTACATCTGTTAAAGACGAGATTGGAGGCTACCACAGAGTCTTACAATTGGGTTTCGCGACTAAAGGTGGTAATGAAGCAGCCATACACGCTACAAGAACATTCCTTAACACAAATAATAACCATCAGAATGTAATTTTGAAGATAGACATTAAAAACGCCTTTAACACCGTACACCGAGATCTCTTTCTCCAAGAAGTTCAAACCTGGATACCTAAAATATACCACTACTTATGGGATGCTAACCACTCAGCATCCCACCTTTTTTTGGAGACAAAGTAATTCCATCCCAATGCGGTGCTGTACCTCTTATATTCTGTCTTGTTCTACATCCTATTATAGAGAAACTTTCATCGGAGCTGGTTTGTTTCTATCTAGATGACGGACTTCTAGCAGGAAATAAGGAAACTGTTTTGTCTGATTTTCAAAAGGTCTATCAATTCATGTGGGAAAATTGGATTAAAAATGCGAATTGTACTTCTGCAACCAGGAAGAATACAGAATATAATTTATGGTATAATCTCACTTTAACAAACTTTCTCCAGGAATCAATATTGTACAAGATTTAACATTACTTGGAGGTCCGATAGACGACTTATCAATAGAATCAGTACACTCAAAGAAAGAGTGTGAATTGCAAATGTTATTCGAACGACTCGTCAAATTGAAAAGTTCTCATATAGCCTATTACTTGTTGAGAAACTGTTTCGCTGTCCCGAAATTAACTTACCTATTACGGACTACAACTTTTTGGAAAGGTAAGGATCTTCTATGCAGTATGAATTTAATGTTTAAAACTACAATGGAAAAACTATTCAACACTCATCTAAACGAGAGCCAACATTCAAGAGCTGTACTACCAACAAGCAAGAGGGGACTTGGAATTAGGAAACCATCAGACATTGCAATATTTTAAGTGACAATTTCAACGTACCTCCTGCAAAAAAGTTGGGATAACACTTGAAAGGCTTTAATTCTAGAAAATCAAAAATATGCCACAGAATTCGAAAAAGCAATCCATTTGGCCCTGGAAAAACCTAAATCAAACTCTTGGTTCAACAATCAATAGGTGCCCTCTTAGATAACAACTCCATTCGTATCTCAATCGGTATAAGACTTAGTTGTGAATTATGCACCACCCACACTTGCATATGCGGAGAAAAACTCGACTCTTTTGGCAGACACGGATTAAGTTGTTCAAAAAGCGTGGGACGGTACTCCAAACACCAAGAGCTGAACAACATCACTAACATCCGCAAAGATCCCTTACCACTTAGAACCTGTTGGAATATCAAGGAACGAGTTGACGGGGTTACTTTAATTCCTTGGCACTTGCTCAGACACACTAGCTCCATCTCATCTCCAAAACTCTTGTAAACGTGTTGAAACAGCAGCCAAAACAGTGGCTTAAACAAGAAAAATAAGTATTCTAATGTTATGGAGGGAGGATACATTTTGTTACCGTTTGCAGTCGAAACCTTACGACCATGGTGCGACAAACCAATAGAATTTTCGAAGAAATTAAAAAAATTGCTTATTACCCAAACAGGAGAGCCATTTTTAATGACCTATTTCATACAGAGGATAGGAATAGCAATTGAGAGAGGAAATGCCATATCAGTAATAGGAACTTTTTCCTCAGAAATTTTCTATATTTTAAAATAGTGTTTTAGTTTTAATTTTGACTTTATATTTAATGTAATTGACAATTAAAATCTTAATTACCTACTTTGTTTTATTGTCCCAATGTGGTTTCAATAACTTGAAAGCAAAAATTAATAGGTAAACGGTTGGAGAAAAAATAGCATGTTCGTCTCGCTTTTAATCTTTTAATCTTAATAAAACAATATACTATTTCATGCCTCCGGTCATTATTGACAGTTTTGTAGGATTATGTCACTTGAATTTTAAATTTGAAAATTAAGTAAATATGCAATGATAAGTGGGTACCAACCAGAAAAAATAAATCCCCAGCAATAAATAGTTGAACTAAATTAAGAACAATTTTGTAAATATTTTGAAGTTTGTCGGCATAAACGATTTTGTAGATTACACGTCCAGAACATGTTTTGCGAGTGCTTGTGTTGCTTCGCCTCGGCTAGGCGCCTCGGCCACACTCGCAAAATATCATTTTCTGGACTAGTGATCCAAATAACTATTTAACTATATCAAAGACGTTTGAAAACAATACTTTTTGTGTCTTAAAAGTCGAACATTTGACGACCTGTTGCTATAGATTCAAAACACTAGGTGATGTGATAATTGTTGTGCGGAGTGTATCTTGAAAATCACTATTTATCATTTTGATTTCCGCAGCTGAATATGGCCGAAAGTAAAAGGAAAAAATACAAAACGTAACACTCCTATAACTAAATTCAAAATGATAGAATCTCTGTCCAATAAACTTTTTTAGCTATAATTTCTTTTCATATACAAATACATACTACAACTTGAAAATTCATGCGGCTTATGTAATTAAACGTTATTATACTTACATAATATACAATTCCGATCACAAAAGTTTTTAATTCTCACAGTTAATTACATTTTTTCTACTACCATTACGTTTGATTCAATCGATAAATTAGTATCAGTTTATTATGTTTTTGGGGAAGATGTTCGAAGAGAAAGTGAATAACATAAATTAATTTCACAAATTAAGATTTATTAGTTAGAAGACAACTTGAAAAACTTTTACTATTTTTCATCTTAATTAATATAGGTAATAGTAAAGTTTTATAGTTTTCTTTTTTTGAAAAAAATGTAGAACTGAGTAATTTTATTAATGTGTAGGTAAGTACTACCTACTTTAAGGTGTAAAGTGTATGATGCTATTAAAAGACAATAACACATGTACGTATTTTGATACGCTAATTATGATGAAATCATGACATCCGAAAATAATTTCTTAAGGTTTTTGTTTGTGTTTTTAAATAACTTGCCTACACCTAGTCGAAGGTTGAAATTTTTTTCATACGGGTTTAGCGTACCTCATTGGGTGAAAAATTATTTTCGCAAACAAATTAAAAATTACAAAAATACTTAAGCTTTGTAGAAAAATTCCAGAGTCCGTATTGTAAATTGAAATATTCGATAAGAAAATGCACGTATACAAGGTTATATAATTACGTGACTATGCAAAGAAATTATGGTTTAACAATCATTCGTAACTAATTAAGAAAAACACTATTCACCTGTACAACATATACATTTTTCACGTCCTTAGATTTTCTAAAACAACAGCACGTAACAGAACTCATACTTTTCCACACGTTAACTAAATTTGAAAAAAAAACTACCGACAGCTAAAACGTGCGCAAACTGCAACAGTGCAAAATTCAAGATGCAAAACTTCGCGACTAATGCTATAAAGGTATATAAATTATCTAACGTACGCAAATGAGATGGACACAAATAAAACTGACATACCAGCACATATCATTATTAGAGGAGGCCAACCAGAAATAACTTCGTAAACAAATCACTGCCCCGCGCAAAGTTCACTTTCAAAATAAATGTAAACAATTACGGCACAATATTTATTTAAATAATTAAATCGGTATTACGTTCTTCACGAATTAAAACGATGTTTCCATGTAGAAAGTTTACACGAAACTGTAATGGAACGTTTACTGTACTTGGCTACGTTATGGAGTGGTATGACAATTGGGGTCTGCTGCACGGCATGTAATTGTCAAGAAGAATAATAAGTATTGTTGAAATTTGATCTTACTTGCTATTGTTATTATTGTTACCATGTACAAGAGTTTTCCCCTTTATTACACAGTATGCGCTCTAGAAATTTCAATTATTCAACAATCATTAAGGTAGCGAGTTAAGGTTGAATAGAAAAACGTTACCTTCAGCAAGTTTCCATTTTTAAAATAAAAAAACAACAATAAAACAAAAATAAAATTCTAGTTATTCATAAACGTAGGTTTTCGTACACGTATTTTAATTTATGTTAAACGTTAGTTTTACTTTCGACGCCCATTTGCTACTTGTTAGAAAATCAACATTACATTATGTTTGACAATTTAAATTTTTAAGAGAAAATAAATTTTCACGTTTCACACACGCGGTAGCAAATATGAAAATGTAAAGGAAACTATCGCATAAATTATAACGAATTTAATATACGCAATCGAATGGGTGTTGGAACCAAATGCACCCAGAAAAATGCATCTGCTCTTAATTTTGGTCCATTTTTTGTGTGTTGGATTGGTTCAATTCAAATTAGGCGTTGCATTATCAAAAGTTTATATTTTTTTAAATCTCATGATGTATGTTTGTAAAATGCAATAATAAAATATATAATTGCAATATGAATATGGAGACGATTAGTACTAGTGTACTTTCTGGACGATATTGAGAACGATCATGTCGGTTACACATATAACTATAGAACACATGTAACCGAATTTATACAAATTAAGGTTCAGTATTTTTCTAATACTAGTATGGTGAGGTGGTGAGTTGACGTTTGCACACGAAAGAGAACTGCTAGCACAGGTTTGCACAACTTTGCACAACGCTAGTACACCTTTAATAGCGGAATTATTGAGGTTCGAATCTGGAGGGACTAAGGCGAACTCAGCCCCCTACAAAAAAATATATAATTTTTGATGTTTGCAAACGAAAGAGAATAGCTATCACAATTTTGCTCAATGCTAGCAGACCTATAATAACCACTCAACAAAATTTCAAACTTTTGATGTTTCAACATTAAAAATTAAAGAAATTTGAAGATTAAAGAGTTTTGAGTCTAGAGGGGTTAAGGCGACCTAAGCCCTCCCACAAAAGAATATCGAATTTTTGATGCTTGCACACAAAAGAGAAAAACTAGCATAGGCTTGCACAACTTTGCTCAACGCTAGCATACCTTTAATAACAGAGTTATTGAGGGTTGAATCTAGGAAGTCAGTCCCCCCAGCAAAATTTCGAACTTTTGATGTTTGAACATTAAAGAGCCGAGTTTAATTAAAATTAACTCTAGCACACTTTTAATAACAAAATATATCAAATTTTTGATGTTTGCGCTCGAACGAGAATAGCTACCACAGGCTAGCACAACTTTTCTCAACGTTAGCGCACCTTTAATAACGGAGTTATTGAGAGTTGAATCTATCCAGCAGCCTCACCCCCACAACAAAACTTTGAACTTTTGACGCTTGAACATTAAAGAGCTGGGCTAACAAAGGCTAGCATAACTAAAATTAACGGTAGCATATCTTTAATAACGGAGTAATTGAGGTCTAAATCTGGAGGTACTAAAGTTGAGCCTGTGATAGCTACTCACTTTCGTGTGCAAATATCAAAAAATCGATATTTTTTGTGAGAGGGCTGAGGTCGCCTTAACCCCTCCAGATTCAATAATTCCGTTATTAAAGGTGTGCTAGCTCAACTCTTTAATGTTTAAATGACATAAGTTCAAAAATTTTGTTGTGAGGAGAGGGCTAGCTTCGATAGATTCAAATTTCAATAACTTATTCAAAGTGTGCTAAGGTTAAGCAAAACCTTAATAACTCCATTATTATAGGTGTGCTAGCGTTAATTTTAGTTATGCTAGCCGTGTTAGCTCAGCTCTTTAATGTTCAAACGTTAAAAGTTTGAAATTTTGTTGGTGCGGGGAGGAGCTGGTTTCGTGGATTCAACTCTCAATAATTCATTTATTAAAGGTGTGCTAGCGTTGGGCAAAGTTGTGCTAGCTGTTCTCTTTATGTGCAAACTTTGATACTTTTTTGTGAAGAGGCTTAGGTCCCCGTAGCCCTTTCAGTTGTGCTAGCCTGTGCTAGTTGTGCTAGCTCAGCTCTTTAATGTTCAAATGACAAAAAGTTCAAAATTTTGTTGTGAGGAGAGGGCTAGCTTCGATAGATTCAAATTTCAATAACTTTGTTATTCAAAGTGTGCTAAGGTTAAGCAAAACCTTAATAACTCCATTATTATAGGTGTGCTAGCGTTAATTTTAGTTATGCTAGCCTGTGCTAGCTCAGCCCTTTAATGTTCAAACGTCAAAAATTTGAAATTATGTTGGTGCGGGGGGGAGCTGGTTTCCTGGATTCAACTCTCAACAATTCCGTTATTAAAGGTGCTAGCTATTCTTTTTATGTGCAAACTTTGATACTTTTTGGTGAAGAGGCTTAGGTCCCCGTAGCCCTTCCAGTTGTGCTAGCCTGTGCTAGTTCTTTCTCTTTCCTGTGCAAATGTCAAAAATTGATTTTTTTGTGGGGGGGCTAAGGCGACCGAAGCTGGGTTGACGCTATAGAAGTAGTACCTTTAGTCTGAACAGTCATTTCACATGCTTCAGCAGGCCATAGTTTCGAGCTACTGGTCCTTATAGTGTCACCAGCTCTTACACTTAACCCTGGAAACTGCATTGACCTGCAAACTAATTAAGTGAAGGTAATTACGGCTAGACCGAAGTCGAAGCTTTGGTCAGCAATCAGATGAATCCGGATTCCAAACATTAAGCAGAAGGCAGCAGTTCAGGTTGTTTTATATATATGGAGATATAGTTTATCGGTACAGCAACAGTGATGGAAAATGTTAGTGCAGAGTAGATGATTGATTCAGCTGATCGGATCACTGAGGTTAAAGAAGGAAGAAAAAACCGGAACCTACTTCAACTAACCCCCCAAGACTATTCGTGTGTGTCTTATGCGTGTATATTACTGTACTATATGATAGCATGGAAAGCTTAATACAAAACAAATACGGAGGTAAAACTATTTTCCCAATCTGATATTCGGGAGGAATGTATTGAGCTTTATCATGAATAAGAAAGAAACAAAGAGATCAACGTGGAAGAAAATAAAGGTGGCTACTTAAAACACGCAAGGTTTAATACAACCTGGCAAACTTGTGAAACCTACTAGAAAGGGTCAGGTTATTTTTAAAAAAACAATGGAAATACAATATATTTCTCAGGTAACGAAACTGAATGTAGAAATGGGAAGTGATCAAAATTTGCACCAAATGGGCAGTCGTGTGCTAAGATTCAACCCCATCAATGACCAAATAATTACCGTAAAATTAAACCCCATAAAAACTAATATACAGGGTGTTGCTATATTCGACCGACAACTTTCAACACCCTGTAACTCAGTAACTAAGCCGTTTAAAGGTTCATGTTCCTATATCAAAATTCACCAATTTACAATACCTCTCTGAGGTAGAGCGTTGTCGATTGAAAAAAGCAACACCCTGTATATGCCCCAACAAGTGTATCACGCGAAATTAACATACAGGAATTCTATGAGCAGTTAGATAGCACTATAAAGAAGCTGCCTTAAAAAAAATCATAATCCAAGGTTAGATGATAATTTTAAAAGCTGCATAGATAAAGTTGGAATCGAAACAAGGAATAATAGCGGTGAAGCCTTACTTCAATTTAACATGCCATAATAAACACATTCTTCCAACATCATATAATACGACAGAAACCAAAGTGACTACATCCTGATTAATATGAGATTTAAAAGCACAATGCAAGATGTAAAAACTGATCCTGGTAAAGATTGTGGATCAGGCCAAAATTTATTAAGTAACGAACTAAAAATACTTCTTTAAAACAAATCAAAAACCTAAACAAAACCAAAATTAAAGAAAGAATGATACCTATTTACAAGAATGTCTTGGATAAAAATATCACTACACTATGTCAAAACTTCAACGATATGAGGGAAGAATTGAAAACCATAATGATAAACACAAAAAACATGCTACAAGAATATGAAGAGCACGAACTGTATAAATCCCAATCACACAAAAAACAGTGGATCCCCGGAAAGAGATGGGAGTCAATAAGACAACGGAAAGATATAAAAATAAGAGGAACCGGTACGGAAAAATACCCAGTCCAGACCTGACAAAACAAATATTCGAACAAAATATGTGCAGAAGCTGAAGAACACCAAGTAAGGAATAAAACAAAAGATGTCGTTTAAAAAATAAAACAAATAACGACAGAGTTTAAACCACGGTCATGAGCAATTGAAAACGAAAATGGTGTAACATTAGACGAAATTGATCAAATACTGGATTGATGGAGAAGATACTGCTCAAAATTATACAAGAATACAAATTCTGAATACGATAAAAACAAATACGACAATATACGATCAATAACTATGGAACCTCCAATACTTAAAGATGAAGAGGAAAACGTCAGTAAAATATGGAGAAGATAACATAGTGATTAGTACGACACCATACTCTTAACTACTGTTCAAAGGAAAATGATTTAATTTTTTTGCCATATATCACGGAAAATAGAGAAAAATTGATGATCTTTGAAAATATTGAAGGTACGATTAAAGTCAGAAGACGATGACTGGATAAAATTGAAGGGCTAGAAAGTAGTAAATTGGAAGAAAACACACACTCTCTCTCTAGTAGTTAGCTTCATGTTTGAAGCGTCGTGATCTTATGTTTGTCTCATGTTGTGTTTTTAGCAGTTTCCCTCAATTTCTCTCTATCTGCCCTACTTCTAATGTTGTCTTGAAAAGGTTTTTCTGTAAACTGCTTCATCTGATCCAGCCATCGTGTTGGAGAACGTTCTCTAAGCCGCGTTCCTTCTACTTTTCCTTGGACCATAAGTTTTTCGAGGTTATCATCTTTCCTTCTGCTGACATGTCCAAAATACTTTAGAATCAGTTGTTTGATTTTAGTTGACAATCTGGCTAGGATGTCAAGTTCTTCGAGTATGGATGCGTTGGTTCTGCAGGCTGTCCAGGGAATCCTCAGTAGTCTTCTCCAGACCCACATCTCAAACGCATCCAACGTGGCGATGTCTGTGGCTTTTAAGGTCCAGGATTCTGCTGCATTGGAAAAACAAGAGTGTTTACTAATATTCTCCATATACGTTAAACAACAAGGGTGTCAGAATACAACCCTGTCGTACACCACGTTCCACGTTGAAAGTTTCAGAGGTTCTTCCATCCACGTTTATTAGTGTTATGTTTTTGTTGTATAATTCTTTTAGTAGGTGAATCAGATGTCGTGGAGTCCCCATCTGCGACAGGACATCCCATAGTCGCCTCCAGTTGACACAATCAAAAGCCTTGCTGTAATCCATGAAACATAAGTATGCAGTTTTGCCATATTATCTTGTGTTTTCAATGATTTGCCGCACATTCATAATATGGTCTCTCTTACCCTTTCCCCTCACAAAACCCGCCTGTTCTTGTGGTATTTGCCATTCTAAAAAGTTTCTAAGTCTTTGTAACAAGATCCTGAGCATGACCTTGCTTGAAACGGAGATCAATGCTATAGTTCTATAATTATTGCATTTTTTACTAGATCCGTTTTTATGCAGCGGTATAAGGGTAGAGGTGCCCCAGTCGGTTGACCACTGACTTGTCTGCCAGGCCCTTTTTTCCACAATAGATCAATACCTTTCGCGGGGAGGTGCTTAAGCATTTCTGCATTTATATCATCTTCTCCTGGACTCCTATTGTTTTTTAGGTGTCGAATCACACGTTCTACTTCACTTCTTAAGATGTCAAGTTCCTGTTGTATGTCCTTGATTGAGATCGAAGTTTCGGGCTGTTCAGGTTCTGCTTCTTTGTATAGATTTATACAGTGTTGTCGCCAAACTTGGATGACGTTTCCTATTTCAGTTACCACTGTTCCATTCTGGTTCTCTATCGATCACGTTTCGGGTCTGAATTCCCTTGTGATCTCTTTAACTCATTTGAATAGTTCACGTGATTTATTATTTTTGGAGATTTTTTCTATATCGAGACAAATATTCTGTAAATGTTGGTTCTTATCTCTTCTTGTCAGTCGTTGTATTTCTCTGTTTAATTCTTTATACTCAGTTCTCTGTTCTTCAGTATTTATACCTGTTCTTCATTCTTCTTCATCCATTGTTTGTTTTTTACATTTGTTTGTGCGTTGAATTGCTGTAATACCCGTTCTTTAGAGTCAGATTTGTGTTTCTGTTTGGGAGTGAATCCAGATTCACCTCTAATTCTTGCTCAAATTGGTGCATATTCTCGGGTTTTAACGAGGGAGTTTTCTTTTTTATTCTAGGAGCAGATATATGTATTTTTATTTTTGCTAAAACGAGTTTGTGATCACTTCCGCACTCATGTCCAGGTAAGGTTTTACATTATTAATGCTTGATCTCCATCTAGCATGCACTAATATATAATCTATTTGATTTTTATATTGACTGTTTGGGGATGTCCAGATGTATCGACGTCTTGGATAGTGAGGAAATAGGCTGTTAGCGATAGTTATGTTATTTTCCAAGCAGAAATCCACCAGTTTTTGACCAGATTTATTTCTTACACTAGGAATGCTCAATACCAAAAATACGGGAAATATATTATATTATCAACAAACCAAACGAAAAACCACACCAATCACCATCTTCAAAAATGAAGAATATGATAAAGTATGATGAAAAATGATCGAAAATTCTCAATTTGAAAAAGACTGCAAAGTTGCTGAAGAAATGATTTGTGAGACAAATAATGCTCCAACTATAATGAAATGAAACTGTGCAGCGATCAATTAATCAATTCACTGTGAGTATGGGAGTATTAATTTGTATGGAACTATATTTCATAATCAATAAATGAATAAGTAAATGTTTTTGCAATATTGATATTATCTGATTATATCCAGAAGTTGTAAAATCAGTCTCAAATCTTTGTAGTGTTTCACACCTAAAATCGATTGGATACCAAGGGATTCCTTTCTGAACTATTAAAGTTAGATGGAAATCAACTAGGTGTTTATGTTAAATAATACGGATCAATTATAGTTTTGGAAATAATACAATTTGTCATTGTTATGTTTCAGGTAGTTTTTATCATATCAAGATACCTCAATGAATCTGTTCGGAATTAAATTATGCAACATTAACACTACGAACATTATAACGTTCTATAATGGGGAATTTTCATTGTAATAGGGATATCATTTGCTGATGAGATAACATATCTATCGAAACACGTGTCTTGAATAGTGTAGTATATTCCTTCCTGTTTCAATTTTCATTGATGTGGAATTGATGTTTACACGTTTTCAAGGGATACATTTTTAGTCTAAAACTATCAACTAGTTCTAATTTTTATTGATTCAGTAAAATAGAAATTTTATGTAATTTTTGCAAATTTTGGCGATTGCAATCTGGAAACTAAACGGCCAAGAGTTTGTGAATGATCTTTTTTTAATGTTCTTTGAATGATCAATTTTGATATCCATTATCTTGTCAACACTATCTTACATTTACGGATATGTCTTTTTTTATTATGTACAAATGTTGCATTTGATTAGCACAGATTCAAAGATTTAATTACAACGTTAAGATGACCAAGAAAATAAAAAAAAAAATCAAAACTTTTGTACCCTACCTGATTTGCCAAATGGGTAACCAATTTCAACTTTTTAACAATCAGATTAACTTCATTTAACCACATTTACAAATAATAACACCGATGCAATAAAATTTTATTAGGAAATGAGGAAAATGCTTGAGGATTTGATAGGAACAGTAAGTCTTTGGACGAACTAAATATATATAGTGTGAAAAAAATGGTCCTAACAATATTGACATATCGAAAACTATAAGAGAAAGATGCCCGTTAAATAGGAAAAGTTTTGGACTAAAATGCCGTTTTTAAATCACAGGTATCTCAAATGGTTTTCAAAAAATTTGAAAAAAAACTGAAAATTGAAAATTTCTATTTTTGGGTGTATTTCTTATATTTAAAGAAACATAATAAAATACATTGCACTTTGCCATTGTCACCCTATTCTCTATTGACTAGTAGGAATAGATTTAAACATCAACCAAGAAAAAAAAAGTTGATGATGGTCCCTATAAGACAAAACGGTGATTTTAAAATCTGTTAATAAATAGAAGACAAAAAGTGGAAAATCAGATATAAGAGGTATAAAAAATAGAAATAGACGATTTTCAGTATTTTCAGGTTTTTTTGGAACCTATTTGAGACAACCGTGATTTCAAAATAGCATTTTAGTGTACTTATGTACTGAACCTTTTCCCATTTAACAGCCGTCCTATCTCTTATAGTTTCCGATATAGCAATACTGTCATGATCGTGATCAATTTTGGACACACTTCTCTAAGTCCTTAGAAGAACATTTCTAACAGCTGGCAATATTATTTTAAACAAAAGCTTGAGAATTATAATAATATTTTCCATTCGTCTCTGGAATAAATGAATTTTAAACTGTTGCTGTATCATACAATTGTCAGTTCCATGAATTATATACTTTCTTTTACATTTTTGATACAACGTACTGAGATCTTCATACTAAACAAACCCTCTAAAGAAGTATCATCATTAAAAATACTTTAAAAATAATCTTAAGAAAAGTAAAAACTTTACATACATACAAGAGTTGAAATCCAAAACACCAACATAAATATTTTGATGTCTATGAACTTACGTGAAAGCTCGTTTAAAGAACTGAAGCTTTAACAATGAAACAGTAATAGTAGTTATTTTATACTAATAAAATTTTAGAAATGGTAATAAATAACATCAACCGAGATATTCGCATACAATGCCAAAAATTTCGTCAAGATAAAAACTGATTTCGTTTATTCAGAATATTGTGCACTGTGGTCATATAGCATAGTAAAAAGTATAACAAAAATATCTCTTCAAACGAAGAGCTTATGGAAAGGGTTTCCAATACACTAGCGCTGCTTCTACGCTGGATAGCTAGGCTAATGCGTTGGATTAGGTAGAATCTTGAGCAATTCTCATCGGAAACTTGTCTTATCCTATTTCCTAAATCACCAATGAAAGCAATAGCTTCAGAGCTCCAATGTCTTGACTGAAAACGGGACAAAGTAGTATTCTTTATCTTCATATCTGGAAAATTTAAGATGAGCTGCGCTTCCCGGTTTCTTCGCTGATTCGGACAATGGGATGAAGCTAAAGTGTGGCATCCCATATTAAATTTAAGCATCTACTCCACGAAGTTAACGAAATTCCATCTGGTCTTTTGCCATCTGTTTTCGAAAGTTCATTCGGTTCTAATGTGGAGGAAACTTTTGTGGATCCTAAAGCTTTATGTATAATTTGATTAATTACTTGAAGTCGAGGATATCCTCCTGCACTTCTCTGACATGAAAGTCCGTGAATTCCTGTCCTGGAGACTAGTTCCTCACATCCACATTTGTGCGGTTCACATAAATCAAGTCCTAAACGGAAAGACACAGCTACTTGAAATCATTTAGGAATGTTCCTAACTTCTCGCATGGAATTGGGATCCTAAAAACCGGGTTCTGTTCGTGTCTGAGCTAAACTTAAAGTGTCTGTCATCCTTCAAATATTGAATGATGTACCTGAAATTCCTACTCCAATTATTGAACTCCATTCTCCGTAGCTTTCATCGTATCCTCTAATAAAAGAGATGTCTGCTTCAGGAGAAACAATACAGAAGAAACCAATCCAAAAGTAGAAGTAGTAGGCGAAAGACATGGGAGTAGGTATATAGGGTCACTGGTAATTGGATACATTCCTTTGGAGATCTGATAGAACAAGAGGTAAGGAGTAAATTTAACCCTAATATGAATTATACAAAACTCAATGGATTTTGAGATATTCGATTTTCAATTTTTCTTAAAAAAGTTGATGTTAATATGTTAAAATGTAATTTTCATAAAATTTACGCCAACTTTGTGGAACTTTTGTAATGGAATACTTGCCCAACACTATGGTCTTCCGTATGGAATAAAAAATATCCTTTAGCATTTCCATCATGTGATAATTTCAAAGAAAAACTTGTGCAAAATAATTTTTCACAATCAGATGTGATAATTCTTTGAGGTTTTTTCAAATAATTCTCAACGCTTCTTGCGTACAAATTCCTTGTTGCAATAGTTATCGAACAAGCTGCGAATCTTACAACAAACTCTTAACAGTTCCAAAAAGATAGTAAAAATGAAGCAGTCGACGGAATTTATTTAACTGCTGTCCACCATTAGACTTTATACATAGAAGTCAGCTGTAAATTAAATTAACAATAAGTACATTAGTACTTAATTTTTATAAATCTTGTTCAAAATGGGAGCCCCTATTACGTATACACGCACGGCAGCGTCTTCTTATTTCTGTTTTGCCACTCTGGTGGTCAATGTATTCCGTATGGATGCGGTAGCGTCGACCATCCTTTGTCTAAGGTCAAGCCTTGTATTGACTGGGGTTGCGTATACTATATCTTTCATACGACCCCATACAAAGTAATCCAGAGGAGTTAAATCTGGACTTCGCGCTGGCCAAACTATTGGGCCTGCTCTTCCAATCCAACGATTAGGGAAACGTTCATTCAGCAAATTCCGTACCGTCAGCCTATAATGCGCTGGACAACCGTCGTGCTGCAAAATCATTCGCGCTCTGGCGGCTAAAGGAACATCTTCTAGAAGCTCCTGCAGGTGATTTTCTAGAAAATCTTCATAGATCTCTCCGTTTAAATGTTGAGGTAAAAAGTAAGGCCCTATTAAATAGCGGCCAACAACTCCCATCCATACATTTTCTGAAAACTTCCTTTGGAAACTAGTTTCCCTTATTAAATGTGGATTTTCTTCCGCCCAATAGTGCATGTTATGAAAATTGGTTATGCCCTCGCGATTAAATTTAGATTCGTCCGTCCATAAAATGTTGGTTAAGAAGTTTTCATCCTCTGCATCTGAATTTAACATAAAGCGGCAGAATTCTAATCTCCTTCCAGGATCACCTTCATCTAAGCCCTGGACAGGGGTATAATGGTAAGGATGGCATCCAACTCCGCGTATCGTAGACCAGACTTTCCATTGTGACGCACCAGTTTGCCGCGCCACTTTAGCAGTTGAAGTGCCTGGGTTATCCTCAAAATGGATTAATATTTCTTCCTCATCATCTGGTTGATATACGCGAGGAGCACCGGCGTCCACTCGCCGACGTTTCACTGAACCATTTTCTGCGACATTTCGATATGTCCTAGGTACATTCGGTGTGCGACGGTTTGGAAAGCGATGTTCATATTCCCGACGAGCTTCTGCAGCATTCCCATCCCAATATCCGTATACAAATAAGATTCTGCATTGTTATAAGTGGCCATTTCAGTTAAACAACAATAACAACAAAAATCTGCAAAACCGAACTTAAAGAACTTAATACAACTAGTTATAACAAAGAATCTTCAAATATGAACTTAAGACTGTCAAAAAGTTATACGAGTGAAACGTCATATTCTACCTTCAGTTGTTTACCCGCCCACTTCACATGGAAAACGTATAAGGTTTAATGGTGGACAGCAGTTAAATAAATTCCGTCGACTGCTTCATTTTTACTATTTTTTTTTAGAACTGTTAAGGGTTTGTTGTAAGATTCGCAGCTATTGCAACAAGGAAGTTTTAACACAATTTGTACGCAAGAAGCGTTGAGAATTATTTGAAAAAACCTCAAAGAATTATCACATCTGATTTTGAAAAATTATATTGCACAAGTTTTTCTTTGAAATTATCACATGATGGAAATGCTAAGGGATATTTTTATTCCATACGGAAGACCATAGTGTTGGGCAAGTATTCCATCAAAAAAGTTCCACAAAGTTGGCGTAAATTTTATGAAAATTACTGATTCCAATACCCCCAAAGGAAATAGGGAGAGAATCTATTTGAGATTGTAGCTATCTTCAAAAAAATAATAATAATCCTTTGAACTCATAGCAAACTGGTAACTTTTTGACCACCAACAGAGGCGAGCCGCAAGAAGAGTAGATGATAATTTGGGATCAATTTGTCTATAACTACAAGATTAGTTACATTTCATTAAATTATTAGAACAAGTATGTGATATTAGGAAAAGATGCTCGTTTAAAATTAACAACCGTACTAAGCAATAGTGATGATGTTTGATGATAAAATATTCTATATGTATTCTGCATTCACAATACAAATTATAAAGAGACCATGGACTACTGATTTTCTTCCATAGAGCTAGTAGAAATGTTGTTAAAAAAAACTACTGTCGAGTTTCTACCAAACCTAATCGAGTTCCTTCTTCAAAATCTGTGTTCACTTTACTATACATATAATAACTATCTCTTTTGTTCCCAGCAGAGTGAGCACAATGCATTGCAAACTGACTGATGTAGACAGTTTTGTCAACTTCAAAAGCTGTAAAATACAAACGTGCAGCCTTCACGTATACATTGTGGTATATTAAATACTCCTGAGATACCGACGCTTATGGCCGAGTGATATAATTCCCCTACCACGCTCATTCGCTATTTGTAAAACTCGGGTTCAATCCCCACAAAGGTCGTAAGTTTTTCAGAAGTTTTCGCGTGCCATGGTAAGCATACACTCTGCTACTCATCCACTCCTAAGTTTATCTATTCTTCAAGCGCACTTCCGGGTTATATACGCATGTACATATTACGGCTGGTATAACTCCACTATGCTCGCCCCTCAAGGAAAAGGGAAGAGCGTATCTGTTTCTTCCTTCTTCTAGAAGAATGATATACGCATGTTTGCCGAGATAAATACACATGTTTAGCACAATTAACGAAATAATCTCGTTCCATAGCTCATTCTTTGGTAGAAAATTCACATATCACAAACTACCAAAAACCTTAACAAAAAAAGGTCATATTTAAAACTGACAAAAAAATTGTTTTCGCATTCAGAAAAATATCTCATGTCTATTAATTGTACCCATACCACCGTCTTCCTTTATTTCGCAAAGATTTGAAATAGTTTAAAAATTCGGCAGTCGCAGTGCTTTATTGTTAAGTTGTTCTACTGACTATTCAAAAAGAAATGAACTGCCGCATTTTAGCATCAAGGAGTGGTTTTATCAGAAAACTTATTAAACATTTCAACAATTGAAAATTTGTACGAAAATTCGGTCCAAACTAGAAAGTCCGTTCGATGCCTAAGTGTTACAAAATAAAAACCAAATAACAAATAAATACATCAATCAATTTTAGAAAATGCTTTTAAAAATTACGTAAACGTGCAATTTCCACATTAAATTAAATTACGTTACGACTGCGAAATAAGGTGTCCTGTTCCTGATTAAATTTTAAGGAGATCGTTAATCTCGCGCAAGAAAAAACGGTAGGAAACTAAGTGTTATATAAAATATTATAAATGTTATACAATAAATAACTTAAGATTTAGAAAAAAATACGACCACCCATTGTAATGATTTCTTTTAATTGTTCATAAAAAGCTGGATGCGCTTTCAGACGCGCTTATACCCGCATCCTTAATAGAATTTCATTAAAAATAATTATCCATGAAGTTGTGTTAATAATAGTATTCGATTTCAAGTGTACAATTACAATTGTAATAGTAAATATGTGCGTGATCAACCACTTTATTTGTATAACAATGGATCCCTAAGACGAAACAAGAACTTTCTCAACAATACAACATCACGTTTAGTTAAAATTAATTATATAAACTAAATGTATACCTACGTAAGATAATTCTAAATTTTATTAATATTAACTGAAAGCAAAAGTTAGAGAAATTTAAAATAGAAAATGAGTAAAAACAGACCCGCCTTTTTACTAATCTTATTTGGAACATCTTAGTTGATTAGGTTTCTAAATTAGTATAATTAATTTTTAAAAATGTAGTTCTTAAATGCGTCCGTGTTTTTTACTATGTTTTTTTCTAATATTTTCAATTTCACGACAAATTCGACCTAAAAATAGATTTAATAATAGCCGATTAAAATTTTGAAAGAAAATGTTGGATATCGATGTTCACTGAGCATTTAAAACTACAATCCGATCACTAAAAATTAAAGTTATAAATGTTTTTCGAAAATTTTAAAAATTAGAATGTGAAAGGTTGCAGATCATAATTTTATTTAGTACCACGATAAAAGTGGAAAAATTACTACTAAATTTTGTTTATTTTTCTGAAAAAATGAATGAATAAATAAAAGTTTGGAAGTCATTATTGAAACAAAAACGTCTTCTTTTAGTCTAGAATCTGGCTTGGTCGACAAGTTGTTTACTTGACTTTTGGTTGTCTACCTTGAATTTCCTTTTGTTTGTTTCAAGTTTCTCACCCTGATAAAGCCCTTTTCGACACGGTCCAATCCCGAAAGACGTTTTGTTCCAATAAAAGTTTGGAAGTATATAGACAGAAGATTACTCTACAACTTTTACAGGAACTAACGTGTTATGTATAATCAGGAAGGAGAGACTTTTATAAGAAAAATGTCGCGAAGAGATGTAGTGTCTCTTCTTTCTCCTAGGCTATAACAACCCTTAAATGAAAAGATGAAATCTGGAGTAAGAATTCATGGAGAAAGAATTATGGGGTTACGATTTACGGATTACATAATAATAATATTCTAAACAAGCTTAACATACTACTTAATCAGTGAACATACTTAACAAGGAAAACATAGAAGGTATGAACTAAGAAAAATGCCAACAGTTAACTATAACGACATGTGTGAGTTAAAGTGCATAGCGCTATCTAAGCGGTAGCTTTAATGCTTAAAACACACGTGTGTCGATAAAGCGAAGTATAACTTGTACATAAGCATAACACGCAACGAAAGAACACCCGATGCAGCATTTCGCTCTTATTATGAGCTCATCAGAGGTGTATACTTAAGTGCGGTATACTACTGTACAAGACGGCTTGGCTTTATCGACACACGTGTGTTTCAAGCATTAAAGCTACCGCTAGTGCTACGCTAACACACACATGTCGTTACAGTTAACTGTTGGCATTTTTCTTAGTTTATACTATTCACACGTGTCAATGTTTTATACGAGATGTCGTAAGACACACATTTTACTTATAGGAAGTATGGTTCTATCAAATTCGAACATTTCTTACATCCAACACCAACATTTTCAGAAATGTACTGTGTGTTTAAGATAAAAAGAACTGATAGAGCCATGAAGAAGTTTTGAGTAGAGTGGATGAAAAAGACATTTGGAAGGCACTAATTAAAATTGAAGTCAAATTACTGGCACATCATACGTCAAGGTTCTAGACGGAATGATGGAAGGAACAGACAAAGGGAGGCAGAAATTGAAGTATGTAAATTATACCTTTCTTAGTTAACTACAGCTGGTCGGGCTGGAAACACTTTGTTAAAAAAAATTATAGTGCGGAATAAATTTTTGGGTGAAAGTGTTTTTATGAGTGAGAAGTTGGCATTTTTAAATTGATCCCATGTCAAAAGCAGGAAATCATCAAACACTAAAGTCACTGGTGAGTTACATCAGCTTCACAAAACAACGAAGACCAAAAAAACTTAAACCTAATAATCTTAAACCCCCAGTCAAAAATAACCACCAGAGAAAAAAGTTCAAACTAAAAATGTTACTATTGCGTGAAACAACCGCAACAAACAAATAAAATGACTTAAAGAGTCACACTTTTTACAGATGCTAGATGTCATTTTCATAAAATTGTTTTGTACCATTAGATCATCTAAATATTGTAACCTCAATTGATAATTTCGATGAAAACCTGCCTATCGAAACGAGTTTGAGATCCGAAGAGGGTCACGCATTTGTCATTTAACGAGCCATTGCTACAAACGTTAATGAAAAAAGAATAGAGCCACTAGTCAGTTTGTTGTTTGTTTAGTCAGATTTGACAGATTTACTATATGACAGCCAAACCCAAAAAACTACAAAAAGATTTTAGAGAGCAACTTTCAAATTGGCTTTGCACAGAGCAGACTAGTACCTAGTTCAGGTGAAGAAAAAGAACGAAATGCAACGGTTATGTATATACTCTCAAAAACTTAATTCGGTAACTGCCAAGAGTAACTAAACTAAGCGAAATGGTATATTTTTTAACAAACAGCGATCGGGATAAGAAAAAATGAAAAGTTAAAATATTATACTGCGCTTGTTGCGCAACAAGGGTAATAGGAGTTCCAGTAAATGCCTTATGGATATGACTAACGCACCAAGGTTACTCCAAAAACTACTGAACCAAATTCGTCAACAAAATATAAAAAACGTATTACAAGACGATTTAGAAGAAGAAAACCTAAAGAAATGTGATTTCTCGACATTAAATTTAAATGTAAACGATTTCGTTTATACCACTGGAGAAAGTAAATTTACAAACAATCAGTGAGGGTGTTTAACCGAAATCTGTCAAAAACCTTATAAAATTTCTTAGATTAAAAGGTTTCCTTAGGCATTATTTTCAAAACGACCTGAAAAAATACCCAGTACTTGCTATTTACAACTTTAATGCGACTACGTGAATGCTGATCCTATAGTAAAATTCACAAAGCAAAACAGCATTCACGTTATGATCACGCAGTGTGCTCGTGATTATCCGTATTTACACAAAGAATATGATCGCCAAACCAACCACCACGGCAACAAAAATAAAATGATACAGATTTAGTATAGAATAAAGCAGTTTTTTTTCAAATACTTATCAACCAAGCGAAGCAGCCGTGAACAGTGCATTTGAGTGTAGAACTCTTTAGTTACCGACGGTACAGCAGTATAGTGGAGCTGGTGGCGTACTATTACAAAAATAATTTGATGAGCCATTCAATACCAAAAGTAAATAGTACTTTAATGAGCTAGAGACATCTATTTAAAGAAATGAATTTGGTTAGTACACCATTTGCACTGCTGACTGACTTAAAGTGTTGTAAACAAAAAACATAAAAAAAACTGGTTTCAATGGTTGTACGGTTACAACTAAAATATATTTTAAAAATCACATAGTGGAAGAAAATTTATTTTACATTTAGTTCTTTTCTTTTTATTTGTATTGTTTTTACGTTCATTAGTATTATTAAATTAAAATAATATAGGACAATATTTTTCCTTTGATGATTTATGATCAGGGTTCCAAACACAAACTGTAAAAATTCTCTAAGTCATTCATTTATTGCATTCACATTGATTGGTAGTGTTATTTTTTTTAAATATCGATTCCAAGTAGACATAATTTAAAAAAATGCTTCCCATGTAAGTTTATTTGTACGAGGATATATTGAAAATTCTTAGCCTACTATAGAACCAAACAAAATTTCAATGTCAAAATATTTTATTACTCAACATATTCTCCTCTTAATTGGATACATTTATTACAGCAAACCTGCAACTTCTCTAGACCTTTCAAAAAAATGTTTCTTCTTGCTCTGCAAACCAGACCTCCACAGCTTCTATTACCTCCTTGTTGGAAGAAAATGTACGACCTTTTAAACTTTTTTTCAGTTGAGGAAAGAGGTGATAGTCGGACGGAGCCAAATCGGGTGAATAAGGGGGTGTTCTAGTAATTCAAACCCTAAATCACGAATTTTTGCATGGCAACATGAGATTTGTGTGCAGGGGCGTTGTCCTGCAAAAACAAAACACCTTTGGATAGCTTTCCGCGTCTTTTCTCTTTAATATTTTCCCGTAGAGTGGTCAGTAATGTCGAATAGTAATCTCCAGTTATTGTTCTACCCTTATCAAAAAATCAATCATGATTACTCCATGGCAATCCCAAAAACTGAAGCAAGAACTTTTCCAGCAGATTTTGGACACGAAACTTCTTAGGTCTTGGAGAACCAGAGTGTCGCCATTCCATCGATTGTTGCTTTGTTTCTGGATCGTAGAAATGTACCCAAGTCTCATCCATAGTAACAATTCGGTTTAAGAAGTCTACATCGTTTTCAAATCGAGCACAGATCGAACGCGATGCTTCTACCCTTGCACGCTTTTGGTCAACATTCAAACATTTGTGGATCCATTTTGCAGCAATTTTTCTCATGTCCAAATTGATTGAATATTCAGTACTTTAGCCCAATTCGACGGTCTGATAAAATCATGTCATGAACTGCATCGATATTTTCGGGGACTGACACAGAAACTGGCCTTCCCGATCGGTCATCATCTTCAATGGAAAATTTACCTCTTTTGAAGCTTGCATTCCAATTTTGACGGTCGCATACGAAGGACATTGATCACCAAGGGTATTAAGCATATCTTCGTAAATCTGCTTACCTCTTAACCCTTTTAAATACAGGTACTTGATGATGGCTCGATACTCCAATTTTTCGATTTTCACAATTTCGGTGGACATCTTTTTCATTTAATTTATTGCGTGACTCTGGTTTACTTTTTGACGTCAAACTTTACACTGACACTTCTAATAAGTTATTGTTCGTTGCTATGGTAACGCAATATTTTGTTTATGCAAGGAACTGGTCTAGACTAACTCGATATCAATACATCCTCGTAATTCCTGGTATGTAACCAACGTGCAAAAATAAGTTAGTTTGATGGGTTAGATTTACGTCTTTTTAGGAAATGTCTTTGTTGGCTTTGGTGCCTTGCAGGGTTGCGTTAGGTTACAAAGGTTAAGGAACGAAAACCTTGAAACAGTCACAAACAGTATCTGTCACAGAATTGGCTGTCTGTGATGAGTTTTTGGTATTGTAACACTAAAAGGTGTATCATCTAAAAGAGAAGAAATAGTACAGAAACTTGTAGGTATAAGGTAGACATTAGAGTCCTCAGTACATGATGTCGTACACCGGCGGCGTATATAAAGTGAAGTAATCTGCATTTATAACTGCACTTTTAATTTGAAAGATTTGTGGAAACTTTTTATAAAACAAATGGTGTCATCGTTTCAATTTATTTAGTGCACATGCGTAACACCCAAATTATTATAGCAATTTGATGATCATCGTCGTATTACGACCAATCCAGTCCCGCCATATTAAAACGTAAAGTAAGCCCTTTTGAACTGTACATGTTGACGTCCAGTTTCTTGTAGCTCCGAACATCGTGTTCGCCATTTTCGCTCTTCGAGCAAGCCGTCCAAACTTTGTCGTAGTGCAACCTTTGCATGTAGTACACCACTTCAGTCTTTCCAATTATTGATATTTTGGATCAACAACCCTTAATGTGAGGGTGGCTCTAATGAAAACCAGTCACCGAACGTAGAGTTAAAAACGCGCAAAAGATGGTAACCTCACCATATAACAACAGTAACGTTGTATGTGGAGATAGAGGTCAGCACTGAGTAATCTATCAGAAACACATTCTTCTTAGTCCAACTAACAGAATTGAAGTAAGTACACATGAAAATGAAGCAGTTAAGGTCGATTCTCATTAGAGCATCAAATAACAGCGCGACGCAGCATCATGCGTTGCAGTAAATTGTGCTTATAATTGCTAGCAGGTTACTTAATCCAATCGTTCTCACTAAAACAACGCAGCACAGCGCAATGCTTCACGTCACAATACGCAACTAAATGCTTCCAAATTTATTTTTGCTGCTTAAATGACAATATCTCTACAAAATTCTGCTGCTTGCTGCAGTTTGCTGCGACGCGCGGTAAGTGATGCTCTAATGGAAATCGACCGTTATTCGTTTCTTGGCTTAGGGGAGTGTCGTGAACTAGCATAAGGGATTCAGATATAGATACGTTTCATTACAATACGGCGCCCAGGAAAGGTCAATCGTCTCAAAACGCCTGAAGTTGTGTAGCGGGTCATATATTGTCACAGGAGACGAAAGTAGTGTCACCATTTTGAGACGGAAAGCAAACGTCAATGTCAACAGTAGAACCCCCGGAAGAAATTCAAAGTAAATCACACGAGCTCTGGAAAAGTCATGATCACCTTTTTTTTTTGATTGACTAGTAGGTACATCTGCTCGTAGAGTTTTTTGATCATGGATTTATGAACTGAATCGTGCAAACAAGAACAAAAAACTTGGAATGGTAACGAACAGTGACGTCCTTCTCTATGACGCGCGTCCCTATACTGCCAATCTGGTGAAGAATAAGCTGCATAAATTCCAGTGGAAAACTCTCACACATCCTCCCTAGCTTAAAAAAAGACGTTCGAGGGCTTTGATTTATAGCGGGCGAAGAAGTACGCGACCGGGTGCACAATTGGATCCCTGTTACCTAACAACCGATTTAACTAGCGTTTGTGCAACTGAGCAAAATGATATAGTAACAGAGAATTATTGATCTAAATATGCCCGACATACTCACTTCAAATTATAGGTATATGGATTCCTTCACAAAAATATGAAAATATATACAAGGTATTAATCAAGCTTAAAACGATTACAGACTGTATGATAGAACTAACATCAAATACATTTTTCAAGATTTCTTCAATGATTATTAATTTTATATTTTACGAGCAATGAGACCTTTCTTATAAAATCTTTATTAAAACTCTAAAAGGAAACAAGAAAAAAACAACAAACACGATGAAACGAAACGAAAACGTATAATCTAGAACTACTACTATAATACTAAATAGTCAACTTTTATACTAGATAAAGAAGTGCGCCAAAATATGAAAAATAATAAATGTGAAAGAAGAAGCGTTTATAGCTCTAGTAGCCCAGGAAAATAAGAATTTTAGTTTAAAAAGTGCTATAAAGCTGGATCTTTCAGGATTGCCTAATTTGTCCCTGAGGAACAACACACTAAAATACTAGGAGCTTCTTTGATTTCCAGGTCAGGTAACCTGAAATTCTTCAGAGTTTTCCTGGAGTGCCTGTAAAAACTAAACGCTTTGACGAAACGAAACTTGTGCCAAATGAAAGGGAAAATCATGCATTATGTAAACTGAAATCACTAAAAAAACCTGTGAAATTCAATTTTTTGTGTTTTATTTTGTTCGCAGCGGGTCCGGAGGTGAATAAATATGAAGAAATCAAAAAAATATAAATACATCAATACAGATTAGCTTCCTACAGAGGTACGTGTATGTCAAACCTTCAAATTAAATAGTTCAAAAGTTGAAACTAAAATTTTTATTAACATATAAAATTGGTAATTTTAGACAAGTTAATAGTAACGCTTATGAAGTCAAGGAAGGCAATACAGGAATACGGTGTAGAAATACTGAAGTAAGGAGACATTTTAAAGAACATTGGGTTCTGATCAATGTAGCGACTAATTGTGTTAATACAATGTTGTCCGTGACATTTTACACCAAGCATTCTTGATTTGTTCTTTTACACCCACAAGGTGTTCCCGATTCAGTCTTGCAGTCGTACGCAATCAAGGGTGGAAGAGAATCAGGAGCTGGACAAGGTTGTGGGAATAAGTTTCAAAGTTCGGTTTACCGGCCCCACTCTGATGGAATTAGGTCATTTCCAAGCCACTCTTGTATCTGATCAAAATCAATAACATAACATTTGTTCTAAAAAAATAATTTGTTATTTTATTAAGCGATGGGGGCACAAAATGAAAGTATGTCCGCATGGAGTGCTGCCGTACAGGTGCCCTTGTTGGAGGAAGAGTTGCAAGGTCGAACTGGGAATTTCCAATTCGGTTCCCCTAGGATAGAGTGCTTTGACGAATTTTTCTCTGACCCCGATACACTCGATTCTTCAAAATGTCTCCTTATTTCAGTTATTCTCGTTTTCCCTCGGTTTTTTGATTTTCCGTTTTTTTTACACCAATTTCATCTATGTACGTCAAGGCGTTTAGTTTGACACGTATTCCAGGAAAAAACCCTGAAGAATTCCGGGTTTGCAGACCTACAAATTATGGAAGCCGACACTTGTAGCTCCTAGTATTTTAATATTTTGTTCCTTATTTGATTTCTTTTGAGGTTTAAGTGAAATTTTATCTGAATTGCCTGGGGTATAGAAAACATAGCTACAGCGAAAACGAAGAAAACAAGGAACGACGGATTGAAAAAATGGCAAAAGAAAAAATTATACAAGAAAGAAGATGATAACAAAGCAAGCGTAGAAAGTTAAAAATAAAAATCAAAAATTAAATTTGTAAAAAAATATATAAAGAAAATGAAAGAGCAGACACAGAGGACAGAGGATATACGGCTAAACTGCTAAAATAGACACAACTGACAAATGAGTCAATTAACACAATTTCCCAAAAAAGACCCAAGTTCATGCAAATTTGTGGTGTATTATTTATAACTTTGTCACAAAAATATCATTAAATTCATGCCCTATGTCAACAAGTTTTAAATTTAAACTTGCTAAGATTTGTCCTAATGTCAAAATGTATTATTATTTTTTATTTATTTTAATTGTTTTGCCTTAATTTATTATTTTGGAGTTAGATTTTGATTTGTAAAGAAAATGTCTTGCGAGCTTAATTAAAGATAAAAAAGTAAGAGTTTCATCACACCATTGCATTCACACCGTTTTTGTAAAAAAATGACAAAATTTTTTGGAATTTTTAAAATTTTTAGTAATTGTTTGCACATTCAAAATTTCAAAAATATTATTAATTAAACAGAAAAAGTTTGTTTTTATTTCAATTTCAAAAGATTTTTAATCTGAAATTTGTATGAAATTTTCTAAATCAATCAAATTCTGCGTTCAAAATTGATTGAGAATGTCGTAGTGATGTCGTGTTACTCAACCATAGTAGAATGAGCTATATGCATTTTTTTATTGCATATTCATTAACCCGAACAATTCCATAATCCGAATAAAGTGTAAAACGCGGTGTTCGGATTAAAGAGGTTGCGCTGTATAATAAAAAATTAAAAGACAAAGGGTCACAATAGTCTCCAGGTAAAATCGTCAAAGTTTTGTTTGAAAATACATACTATACAACAATCCAGAATCCTGAGAAGGGAAGCATATTATCCCCACTGCATATTTTGTTAAAGGAGCACCTGCTAAACTAGTTTCGTCTTCGTTTTTATTTCTTTATATTAAATTGTACGACATGTGCCATAATTTTATTAATTGTACCCATGCGGGAATACAATGTGAAAACGCATTGAAATAATGAGGAAAAGCGACTAAAGATAATTTGTTATAGAAAGTTCATATTTCAGATGAAAAAAAAACAAATCTTACCTTTAGAACTAACGTATACTGAGGAGAACGCATCATCATAAATTCATATCACTAATTGAACTGACAAGACTAAAAATAGGCGTTAACATTAATACTTTTAATTGTCTATTAATTTTTTTTATAGTTCAAGATCAATATCTTTTGTTTACGTTAATAAGTGCGTCATGGTAATTGCATATTCATTACGTCAAAAAAAAAATAAACTAAGAAGATCAAGGCCAGAAACGTATTAGTGTTTAAGTGACCGTAAAAAATCAACTTAATCTACCAATTTAAATACAAACATTGTTTATTTTTAATACTAATTGACTTGTTGTGAAACGATAATGAATCAAAAAACAATATCAATAAATTACAAAATACTCACCTGAATAATTACAAGAAAGTATTCGGCATCCGCGTTTATTATTTCAAAAGTTTCACCATTAAGCACAAGAACTTCTGTAATTTAAAACGTCTAATCTTCAACTGCTCATCCGTCACTAATGCATTACGTTTATACGGACATGTGTTAGTCGCTCAAAACAAAATAAATTACTAAATTTATGCTTTTAATACAGCTGGAGAAGATCTAAAAGGTTTCGATTCACGACAAAGCTTCGTGAAGGAATTTATTTGCGATATTTACCTGAACCCCCAGTCGCTTTCGAGAAACATTTTAAGAATTTTACCTGTGGTTTTAGATAAATGCATTTTGAACTTAATATACCTAATGTTGTGTGTCACAGTTATTTCATGGTGGAAAATAAACATAAAAACATAAATTTGAGATTAAAACTGAATTTGCGTTTATACGGAATCGCTCTAAATAACAAGCAAATCGATTTTGTTGTAATCGAAGACATTTTTGTCATGGTTTACGGAATTGTTGTTAATTAAAAAGCGGGGTCAATTCCATTGACTTCAATTGAAAAGATCCAGTTGTTAAAGCTCCTATTTTAAAGATCCAACTTCCTATAGTTGAATAATTGCAACTAATGCACCAATTTTCGTTAATTAGCGAAGGACGAACAAAAATTTAAACAAATACTGCATTGGGGTTAACAGTACACTAAATGTTTTGAAACATAATCAAACTTGACTTTTTTCCAAAAATCAAAAACTTTAATTGAATTAATACGACAGCAATTTTAGCGCCCAAGTTCATCAAAGAATTCTGTACCATGTAAAACTTTCAAATTTGAACGAAATTTTGATCAATAAATTTTACAAATTGCTAAAATAATTCAGCTTGGGCAGGGAAAAGTGATTTTGTAAAGGATTTTATGGAATTTAAATTTTGTCTGTAAAGGGTTTTACACGAACTTTTATTTTATGAACAACAAAGTTTAAGGAATTTATATAAGTATGTCACGACGTTTTAGTATTTAATGTCGTAAATAAATATGTAATACCTACACGATTTTTCCTAAGCTTCTTTCAAATTAAAATTTTAAAGGTAGTTTTAATATTGTTACGCCACTGGAGTTACGAGAATAAGTAAGAATAATCGACAATTCCAGAGCGACCGGAACTTTCGATCTCTTCTTCTTCTTAAAGTTCCGTCCCCTATCGGAGGTTGGAAATTAGCATGGTAATTCTCACTTTGTTTACCTCAGTTCTAAATAGCAGGCCAGAAGTCCACCGAGAGACCGAACCACGCTCTCAAAATTTGGAGCTATAATACCCTTCTTCTTCTTCCGACACTTCGTTTGCTTTTGATTTTTTCTTCCATGATCAACATGAGTAAGATGTAACGTTCTCTTCTCATAAGATGGCCAAAAAATATTGTAGCTTTCGTTTTTTTATTGTTGTTATTATCTTTTCTGTCTTTCCCATTCTGTCCAGTACTTCTGTCAACCCCGGTCTGGTCCGGCCCGCTAACCAGCAAATGCGGGAGGCCCATTGTCTCAGGGGGCCCACACTAACCCACAAATTTGGTATTCACTACATTTGCAACCCCCATATTTTTTAGTCGCCACCGAAATAGTGAATAAAAATATAATAGAATAAAATACAAAATTTCTGTACTTACGCCATAAGTAACAAAAAACAAAGTAATATGCTAACAAAGCATACATACCCGCAGACCCTGCCATGGCGAAGAGAGGATGGCGCGGCAGGGGCCTCAAGTCTCTTTAAATTACAATAGAATTTATACTAAAATAACAAAAAAATTATCTACGTCACCACCACGTCCACTTCATTCATCGGTGTGGTTACATTGTGTTTAGCTTTTGTGTAAACTTAAACGCTTAAACCAGTTGATTAAATCGTGTAATTAAAATTAAATAAAAAATAGGGCGAGTGTAAAATTAGAAGGCCAAGGAGAAAAGTGTTTCCAGAGTTTGAAAGTACGTAAATGTAATATTTAGATATTTTTTGGTTTATTGAATTAGGTACAGGTACTACAGTGGATGCTTGTCTGTAACTACATAAGATCAATTGATCAGAAATGATTTAAAAAATAATTCAATCGCCATCGCCTGCTAACAAAATCTTCATGTTCAAATGCATTCGTTTTCATTAGATTCATTTTAATACATAATCGATGCACTTGATTACACAGTGGTCAAATTTTTAAATATACTACAAAGATCTATGACCAATATTTTAAGTAAACGCAATAAAAATAAGTAGTATCTATTAAACTAATGTTTTTTAAAAACTTAAAAGTGTCTTCAGTTCAAAGGAAAGCTTTTATTTTTAAGTTAATCTGTTTTGTATTTTGTTATTTTTTTTAATGTTCGTAATTCTTTGTTAGCACTTATTTAATCATGAAAATGTAAAAAATAAATCAAAAGGCGCAAAAAATATTATGTTCAGTATTCTTAAATGAAAAATTGAAACGTGGTGACCATTTTTATGAAAAAGTATAGAAACCAAATTGAAATTGAAAATAATGATATAAAATATCAAAGTTTCATTAAAAATATCTTTGAATAGGTATAGGGAACTTTCATAAAATTTAATTCGTCTTAAGTTTAGGTAGTTTAATTCCTAACTTTATGTTATAAAAAACGCTTACAAATAAAAAATAAATAACATGTTTCTGATTTTAAGCCATTAAATTAAAAAACATGCAAGTTCCTTATTGCTGATTTTCACTTTTTAATTTTTGACCCTCCAGTCCTGGAGCACGAGCATGAGCCGCCACTAGTACCTAGACCTACCTCTAATACATAATACCATTGATTATAATGATACAGCGTTTGCATGTTAGAGTTACGCTATTATTATACATATTAGATTAACACCTCCATCGAAAACAACATGATTTAATTCCGGAGCACAGAAGAGAAAAATGAAGAAAGAGAGGGACGAGAATATAAAAAAAATAAAATCCATTGCTGAATTTTTTCTGTCCAATACTCCTAGTACTAGTACCAGAAATGAACCTGGATCACCTCTTCCATCAACTCAACTGCCGACTGAGGATTCTGTTGGTAATAAGAATAATTTGCTTTTCTAACTGTCGGTGTCGGTATTTTTTATAGTGGGTAGACATGGGATCTTACCTGTTCTTGACTTTGCTGAAGGAGAAGAACCCATTTTAGATATGTCGTCTCCTCTCGATTGTGGTGAATCAGCAGAAAGCAGTTCTTGCTTTGATCCGGGAGCTGAGATGAATTGACGGATAACCGGAAGACATCTGATGCGCACTTAACCAACATCTGGGAATTTTTGTCAGCCCAAACAGTGTAGATCCAATTCGAATAAATAAGCCTTTTTGAATAAGCATCCAATTCAAGTAAGAGAAGGAGAAGGAAAGAAACTTCCTTTTGTATGTTCAAAGCTATAATATCAAGCGTTGTCGAATGGCGAAAAAATGCATAGAAATTGGCTATCATATTTCATTGACTTAAACAAAGTATTTTGTTCCTGCTGCATGGCTTTTGGTGGTAAAGATCGGAATTCGCCATTCATTCATGGATATGAAATTTCAATTAAGAATGTTTATAAGGCAGTTGAGACATATGAAGATTCGCAATATCACAAAGCTGGCAGCTCAAGCGGCGTTTCGGTGTCAGAAGGGCGTGACATTTTTAATATGCTGGCTAATGACCAAGCGAAAAAACGAGAAAGTGAAGTAAACGTCAAAAGAATGGTTGTTAAAAGATTAATCGATATTACTCTGTTTATCGCCCGGCAAGGTATTTCATACAGAGGAAATAGTAACGCGGAAGGAGCTCACTCATTAGACTCAACTGAAAATCATGGTAATTTTTTGGAACTCGTGAAATTGGTGGCAGACTATGACATTATCTTGCAAAATCATGTGAAAAAATGTATTCAAGACAGTAAAAAACACAGAATGTCAGTCCTGAATAGAAAATAGACAACACGACAGGGAGGAAGTTATGGCCGAGGTTCCCTAGTGACATTATTATCCAAAAATTTTATAAACAAGTTGATAGACACGATATCCTCGCAGGGCCGTAACAAAATCTTAAAACATCTTCAAGAAAGTATTATTTATAGTTTAATGGTCGACAGTACACAAGATGTATCTGTAATGGACCAATTGGCAATTTGTGTTCGCTATGCCATCGGAGGAAATGTACATGAAAGACTTTTAAAATTAGCAGTAGTTCATGATTCCAGCGGTTTAGCTTTGTACGAACTTATAAAATCAGAATTATCCAACCTTGGTATTTCAGTTTCGAATATTATTGCTTGTTCGTTTGATGGAGCTAACAATATGAAAGGCTGCTATAATGGTCCTCAAGCACATTTAAAAAAGGAGAACGGTAATCTCATTTATACTCACTGTATGGCCCACGTCTTGAATTTAGTTATAGCTGATTCGACTACTAAGTTGCGTGAAACGGAAAACTTATTTGGGCTATTAGAGGAATCTGCAGTATTTCTCAGTTCATCTCATAAGAGAATTGTTATATGGGAAAGAGAAACAAAAAAAAATATATACTGGTCACGAAAAACTGTATAAGTTACAAAAATTGGCGCTACTAGATGGTGGAGCAAGCATAGAGCCCTGTCATCGATTATTGATGAAGAGTGAATAAGGGCAGGGAAACTAAGAAATCCGGGGAAACTTGTAACCTTCCTGACAGTTTTGAGTGAAATATCGACAGGGAATTTTGACGTCAAAACAAAATTTACTGCCGGTAGTTTAATGAGTCACTGGAATAAATTCGAAAAATATTTTCATTTCAATAGTTCTACTAGATTTATTTCTAGTTCCTAAAATAAATATAAAAAGTGCACAGAAAAATGGTAGCAATATAAAAAGTGTACAGAAAAGTGATGGCATGATTCAACAAAACAAAAATGTTACAATACCGACGCCAAAAAATAGCATTCATAATAGTGATATGAATAATGAACTGAAACGTCAAGTGCTAATTCTTGCGGACAGTCACGGCCGTTACCTTTCTGAAACTCTTCGAAATATGTTACCAAAAAAGTTTAACGTCGAATGTATATTTAAACCAAATGGTACTTACGAGCATGTTACTGAAAATATCGGAAGCCTAACAAAGAATTATGGAAAAAACGATTTTGTTGTTCTATTAGCAGGAAGTAATAACGCTTTAAAAGGTAAAAATATAGATTACAATTATATGATAAAAACGTTTACTAAATTAGAACATACTAACATTATTTGTTTATCAGTGCCATTTGGGCAAGGTCGCGTAGTTTTAAATCAATTTATTTATAAAATAAACCTACGTATTTATGAATCTATTCAAAGATGTTCATTTCCGATTTATTTTGTGGATACGAATGATGTTTTAACTGAAAAAATTTTTTCACAAAAGTGGATTACATATAAACAAAATGGGAAAATATAAGTTATGCAAACAAATGGAAAATGTCATCCGTAAAAGTGATTCTTATGTTCAAACTGAAAGTGTTAAAGTAATTACATCTAGTTATATAAATACGAATAACTTAATCGTAATTGAAACTGAGAATAATCCTATAGTTCAAAACATGGATAGCGTAACTGATAAAATACCTTACACAACGTTAACAAATGTTTCAAGATCTCAAGAAAACACGTATCAAAAGGACATATGTATAGAAGGAATTAATTTGGACAAAGTGCCAAAACAACTGGAGTTTACTGAGTTTTCGTCTTTTTAGATTAAGTAAAAATATAATTAGTATTTTACACATTAATGTGCAGGGATTGCCGAGTAAGGTTCTCGATCTTGAACTATTTCTCGAAGGTTTTGCGAGTGTAGATGTTTTGTGTATTTCGGAGCATTGGTTGTTGTCATTTCAATGTGAGTGTGTTTCCCTCTTAGGATATAAGATAGCAGCTCACTTTTCTAGATCTATACATAAACGCGGAGGTGTTATAGTTTTTGTTAAGAATAATATTAAATGTTCTATTACAGATAGATACTCAAAATTATGTACTGAGTTAGAATTCGAATGCTGTGCAGTACAATTAGATGAGTATAATTTAACAATTTTTTGTGTCTATCGAGTTCCTAACAGCAATATAAACAATTTCTTTGGAAAACTCAATCAACTATTAGAACTAACAAATCTTGATCAAAATCTAATTATATCAGGGGATTTCAATATAAATATTTTAGAAAATTCATTAAATAAGCGAAGGTTTTTATCCATATTTCATACCTTCGACTTCTACCCTACAATAATTACACCTACTAGATTAACTCCTACTTCAAGGACATGTATTGACAATTTATTTTCAAATATATCTGAGATAGAGGACATACGAACGTTGAATATCGCTGTTGATTTTTCGGATCACAATGCGCAATTAGTATGTATCCCTACACCTGAAACAAAAGTAATGATTCTTATAGAACAATTAGACGATACAATTTAAAAAATAATGAGTGCTTTATAAATTTAGTTAAAGGTGCAGACTGGAAGTACATCTATTCTGATAGTGTAGAACTTAAAAATAAGTTAAACACCTTTTTTACACAATTTTCAGAAGCATTTAATATCGCTTATCCACTAATTAGGGTACCTATAAGTAAACAAAAGAACTGGATCACTCGCGGTATAAAAAATTCAGCTAAAACTAAAAGAGAGTTACATCAAATTTTAAGGTTTTTTCCGAATGAAACCTTACATTCATACTATTTAAAATATAGCAACGTACTCAAGGCAGCATGTAAAGAAGCTAAAAGAATTCATTCAAGAAGGATTATAACACAATCTCATAATATAAATAAATCTACGTGGCAGTTAATAAAGAATGAAACTAACAAATGTACCCAAATACGAAACAATATATCTCTTTTAATTAGAAACGACTCCATAGATGATCCGTGTGCTGTGGCAAACACTTTTAATGACTATTTTGTACAGTTGCCTAACATACTAAAAGAAATGTTTCTAAAAACAATTCAGCTCTTGACAAAATGCGTTCACTTAGCCTATACAATGGAAATTCTTTTATTTCACCCCTACTTCTTCGGAAGAAATTTTATTGTGATCAACAAATTAAAAAATTCTAACTCAGTTGGTGTGGATAATATTCCAATAAAAATACTCAAATTGTGTTCCCCGATCATTTCACAATTATTATCGCACGTTATAAACGACTGTATTAATTCTTCATACTTCCCCGAGGAATTTAAAACCTCTAAAGTCATACCTCTTTACAAAAAAATGTAAGTATGCAGTTGAAAATTATAGGCCTGTCTCAATTTTACCTGCGTTTTCAAAAATCTTTGAAACTGTAATGAAAAATAGGTTAATAGATTTTTTTGAAAAAAATTCACTCTTTACTAGTCACCAGCACGGTTTTACGCGGGGCAAATCAACAACAACTGCTTTACTAAATATTCTACAAAATGTGCTGCACAACATTAATAACAAAAAACTTACAGTTAGCTTGAATTGTGATCTATCAAAAGCATTTGATATGGTAGATCACAATATTCTACTGGAAAAGCTCGAATATTACGGTGTTCGCGGTGTCCCATTGGTACTGATTGAATCCTATTTAACCGGAAGACGACAAATGGTCGAAATCACACATACAAATAAAAATAATGAAATTAAAAATATTACTCATCTCTGCTTAACATTAAATACGGAATACCTCAAGGATCAATTTTAGGCCCATTGTTATTTCTCATTTATATAAATGATTTGCCAAGCAATATAGATGCCAATATTACTCTATATGCAGATGACACTAACATTAACATACACGGATCCAGTTTACTACAATTAGCAAGTAATATTACGCAAGTGCTGCATAAGGTTCAAGACTGGTTCAATGCAAATGGACTCATTATTAATATCGAAAAACGAGTCTTATGTCTTTTGAACGTAAATGAAAATTTAAATCTGTCAAAGATGTTAACCATTTACAATACTAATTTATCACTAGTAACATCATCAAAATTTGTAGGGTTGACGGTTGATCATCAGTTTTGTTGGAAAGAGCAGGTAGAAAATGTCGTATCAAAATTAAATAAAGCAATATTCTGTCTACGTCGTCTGAAATACTGTTGCCATTTGTCAACTCTTCGTATAGTTTACTTTGCCTATTTTGAAGCAATTGTAAAATACGGACTAGTATTCTGGGGAAACTCTACACATCTTCCTACCATATTAAAACTTCAAAAAAAAGCAATAAGAATAATCTTTGGTATGGATAATAGAGCTAGTTGTAGAAGTGTGTTTGTTACAGAAAAAATTATGACAGTTTACAATTTGTTTGTATATGAAAGTTCATTATTTGTCGTTAAAAATCGGCAACTTTTTCAAGAAAACTCAGATGTGCATGACTACCAAACTAGAAATAACAATCTGAGATCAAACTCTGCAAAGTCTGCATATTTTTTTAAATCATTTATGTTCAATTCTGTAAAAATTTTTAATAAATTACCAGTTTCAATCAAAAACATTAACAATTATAAAGAGTTCGAAATTTCTTTAAAGTCTAATTTACTCAAAAACAGTTTTTATTCGCTCGAGGAATATTGGAGTCAATAACTTAGCCTTCTCTTAAATTATACTCATCTATAGTTAGTATTATTGTTTTATTATAAACTATATTTTATATTATATTTACACTTATTTATTTACTTGTTAAAATTTTAATTAAGTATATTGTTTTATATTATTTCAAATGTGTACATTTCAACGCCACTGGCAAATGAAAATAAATCTCTATTCTATTCTATTCTAGTTACGTCACCTGTGTCTAAATATTTACAAACCAAAAACATTGATTACTCAACTGCATGGCGGTTGATCCATACCCTGCCTAACCAAATAATACGCAAAAGGTGTGACAATTACTTTGATATGCTCTATGCAAAAACAAAAGACTATACGAAGGAAGTCAACAGTCATTTAATAGACACAACATTAGAGACTGATTTTACCGAGAAAAGAATAACAAAAAAGAAAAAATGGCTGGAGAGAAAGCCAACGATGACGCTGGAAGCATTTCAATTATACAGAAGTACAGATTGATGTTTTTTTCCAATTGTTGATAGTATCAGAGCAAGTATTGAAGAGAGGTTTTGTGCTCATAAAGATATTTTGAATGACTGTTCGTGGTTGGACCCAAAAAAGTTTGAAGAAATTAAAAAAATTATGACTTTTCCACCAGAAGCCCTTCGCAGCGTGCCCATTTTTGTCAATATTGAAAGAGACCATTTACTACTTGAACTGAAACAATTTTCTGATACATTTGACAGTTTCATTAATAATGAAAAATCCAACATTCGCGATGGTAACAAATCAAACGAGTCAGAAGAGCACGACGACGAGGAAGACATACCATGCACGCAAGTTACTTATGAGAGAGTATTTTCGAAATTGAAAGTGGTCAAAAATCGGTTAAGGGCTTCTTTAGGTGAAAATAATCTGGCTAATTTTTTATTTATGCATGTTGAAAGAGACCTATTTACAGATTTAGATAAAGACAAAATAATAGATATTTTAGGAAGCAGTAGTCAAGCACTTTCGAGACATCTTATTTTGTAGGTACAATTGAAGAATCATTCGATAGTTGGATGTTGTATTTACAAGTTGTTACATTGTAATACAATAACTATGTCTTTTTATAAACCAATAAAATTAATTTGTCAATCAGAATTTACTTTTTAACAGAAAAAATGCAACAAGTAGGCACCGCTATAACCTGTGCGGGTCGATTCTATACTAAGTATTTACAATGCATTTTTGTATTATGGGGGCAGCGATAGTTGGGAGCCCAAAAGCAGCCCGGGCTGGGGGCCTAGAGGCGAATTAGGCCGCAGCTGACTTCTGTGTTTGTGGCGTGCTCTATCCACGATATTCTCAACATTTTTCGATAATACCATCTTTCAAACGCTTCTAACTTTTTTTATTTCCATTTGCGGACACAGCACAAACACAGAAGTACTGGACATAATGGAGAAGACAGAAGAGATAATAACAACAATCAAAAAACGAAAGCTACAATAAACGTGCTAATTATCCCAACACTTGGATCTTCTTTTAGGATTTAGTAAAAATGATTCCAGACAAAAGATACCGTGTCCTTAATCGTTCCGACGTTTCGACTGGCTATGCCAGTTTTTTTCAAAGCAGTCTAAGAGATTGGTGTACTGTCAATGATACACAACTTAGTCAGTCAAAACGTCGGCACAATTAAGGATACGGTGTCTTTTTCACTGGAATTCTTTTTACTAACTCTTTAAAGAAGGCCAAAGTGTTGAGATAATTAGCACGATTATAAATTAATAAAGAGTTTCAACATCAATAATAGAAAGCTACAATATTTTAGCCATGTTATGAAAGAAGAACGTTACATCTTACTCAGGTTGATTATGGAAGAGAAACTCAAAGGCAAACAAAGTGTCAGAAGAACAAGAAGAGTATCATGACACAAAAATTTATTTGAGAGTGGTTTGGTTTAACTTCTGGCTTTACAAAGTGAGAATTGCCATGCTAATTTTCAACCTCCAGACAAAACTTTAAGAACTCCGGTCGCTCTGGAATTGTCGATTATTCTTACTTATTCTCGTGTGGCGTAACAATATTAAAACTAGCTTTAAAATTTTATTTTGAAAGATGCGTAAGAAAAACCAGGATTTTCCGAAATTATCATGAATTTTGTCTTCTTTAAATTCATTTTTATGCCATAGTTATTGCAATTGGTGTTCAGATATTGTAAACTATTTTGTAGACCTTCAATATTTGAAAATGTTCTACAATATTCTTCGGAGAAGAAAAAAATGTGCAAGATACCAATGCAAACAACTGGCTGTAAAAGCAGTACTGTCCCAGGTTCAAGATGGTAAAAAAAAGTCATCGGGTATTTTAGTAAGGTTTTGTCAAGACTCCTTATTGGGGAGACATTGTCCAATGAACTGTACTCATTGTTCTAAATTTGAACAAAAAGTCAACTTCCTTAGAAGAATAACCATGGTCGATGACAGTTGGAAGCACGTGGGAAGAGTTTGGATGACATATATGTTACTGGCCTAAAGAACATCTACATTGTGAGCGAATGGATGTAGGTACGGTACGAGTTCAGGTCCAAGAAGCTGCATTCCAACCAGACAACTTGATAAGTTATAAAATCTCCAAAGAAGACGTACAAAATTTATGACGTCATTTACCATATCCAAAACCCACCAAGGAGAAAACCGAAAGTACTACATTGTAAAAGATTTCAAAAAGAACACCAAGATCAATAACATCAAAAAATGACAATGTATAAGCTCGGTTGTGGTTTAGATTGACTGGACTGGAGGATTGTTCGATACATGTTAGAAGTTGTTTTCCGGGGAACAGAGGTTGATGTGTAAATTTGCAGTTATCAATCGCATAATCTTAATGGGAAATGAAGATTGTGGACTGTTTCTTTTACCAACAAGGACTTCGTCAAGATGGACGAGATTACGGTTACTGTTACGATCCATTCTACAGGTGCCGCGGTCCGAATGCTCTATTGACAGAACAGTCTTAAGAAGGGAGTACTGGAGTTACGATTCCGAAATGAAATATTCAAAAATGCTCTACAATTGTTCAACTATAAAAGCGTAGTCATGTAGCTTTTGAGTTCAGTTGTAAGTTGATATAGATTATAATGATTAATATTAATTGAGTGTATTTATTAGAATTATAAGAACTGTACGCGTTAAAATAAATAAACTCTTAATAGTGTAATACGATCCTGGTTGTGTTTATTTATCTCGCGATTGTAAATGCGAAAAAACGAAAACAATTGTAAGAATATCATGGAATTTACGAAGTAAAATACAAACAGAGAAAAAGATAATATTACTGTAAGTTCCAATTTTTGTCTTACATACTTCTTTTCAATTATGTATATAATTTTATTTTAGTTTGAAATTCTTGAACCCAATTAAGCTGCCCAGAAAAGCAGCTAAAAGAGTATATTGTAACTGCTTGTAAAATGCATTTTGGCCTTACAAAATTACAAAAGGGTTGGTTTACTACCTTTCGGTGGCTAATATTTCCAGAATTGGGGCTTGAGAAAAAGACAGCTGGCGAGAGTTGGTTAAAAAGATTTCATAAGAGATGACATAATATTAGTATTACAAAATCTGAAGCTAGCACTCAGTATTTAACAAAACGATAGTGAACGAATTCTTTGACAATGTAGAAAAAACGCGATTTCGGCCCGGATCTATAACCTGTACTAACTACTGTCTATTACTACCAAACGTTTTGGCCAAAACCGTAAAAAAACAGACCGGTCAAGTTACATTCCGGCATGTTGCTTCATCAACGCTCGATCACGCTCTTTCTAATTTTTCGAGTTAACTTTAAGTCTCATATAGTGCTCCATCAGCATCAGCAAATCTGGATGGATGAACAAAAATATATTTCTTTAGTTATGAAGCAATTTGGGAATAATGTCAACCCCACATCCCGGTACCCCATAGTTCATATAAATGACAATCACGAAAGTCATAGGTATACAATTAGAACTAATTAAGTTTTCCAGGGAGAATAACAAACTCTGGATGTAACTGCTTACAAATTATTAAAACACTTTTATAACGCTGTGTGCAATAGTTTCATGTTCTCAAACTCAGTCAAACCATCTCAATATATAGCGTAGCTCACCTTTTCGGGAACGGGTACTCTAAAATTTTCAGTATGAACAATATTATTAGTGGCTTCACAGCGACCAGGAATTGGCCTGTTGACAGAAATATATTTAAGGAAGATGATTTTTTAAGTATCTACGTGACAAACCATCCTTCATTATCTTTATTATGTTGTTGTGTTTTCAAATTTATCAGTTGCTTTAATATTTTTTAACCCAGTAACTTTACTTCAGCTCCATTATCTAAGGTTCAAGCTTGATGAGAGATATAGTGCAACTCGACTCTATTAACTGCAACAACTACAAATGTAGAAGAAACTGAAAAAAAATTAAAAAAATATTAAGAACACCTTTAAAGCAAAAGCTTTTTGACGACAGCACCAATGGGCCTTTTTGATCAGAAACAGAAACTGAAAACGTGTATCGTAGATAATAGCAGTGGTGATTTTATCAAGGATTCTAATGAATAAGGGGGGGTAATACGATAATGAAATCAAGGTTGGGGACTTTAGTGAAGGTATGTTTGTCGTACTAAAGGAAGGAATCGGTTTACGCGGCTATAGTGTGTTTTCAGTCGGGGAAATTACCAAAATCACAGAAATATACGTATTTGCAATAAAAAAAGTTCTTTTGTAAAGACAGACCAGTCTAACGTCTGGGATAAAAATCAAATTGTAAAAATTATGCGCTTTCTTAAAACGGGCACAACAAAGACAAGATCTTTATTTTATTTTCAGTTCTTTTCAAAATTCAGTTTAAAGGTATAAAAAATTACAGTTTGTTAAATTCTAAAATCATTTAAAAAACTTGAACAAAAGAATGTATTACAAAATTTATTAACAAAATTGTATTTAGGACATTAAATACTAAAAGAAGTGCCATACAAAACCTGGTAAATAGTGAGGATATGCACTATAGTACTATAATAATAAAAAGTTAATAAAAAAATACTGCAATCGGAATCGAACCCTGGTTCGGATGCGCTAAGAATTACTATGGAACAAATTAACGAATTCCTCCACAAAATCCATTCGGAAAATAAATAAAAATTCACAAAACATAAACTATTTTATTGATTTTTTTAGTAAAATACGCTTTGAATACTTATATCAATTTGTTCTATGTTATCTAACCGACATAATATGTTGTGCGTATGAATTATGCTACAAAAAAAAACGTTAATTTTTAATTTAACATAATAAATGCTCATGTCAACTGCTCCTTGGGACACAGGGTATAAGGGAAAATTTAAAAGTTCTGTTTTTATAAAGTTCATTTCCAACGAAATTTTATTTAAAAAACCATTTTTTTCTACATTTTAATTAATTTATATGTTTATTTTATCGGAACTCAATAAAATTTCGGTTTAGAACTAATATCAGTAATATCAAACATTGCCATGACTAAGATGCAAATTTAGCACCAATGTACCATTGTGCGGAGTTTTGCATATCGCCATAATAATACGAGAAATCAAAGAAATTTGCCAAATTTGAAAACTCCAGTGCAACTAGTGAATTTTAATTATTAAATATATTTTATATATTATTGAGGTTAATCGTAGAATCCGCATTTAATATGTATTGAGACATCCGCATAAAATTGTCGTACTCGTAGCCATCATAAAATGCTCACTGCGTAATAAAATATTAATTGATCCAAAAGTGATAGTACAATTAGTTTCCATATTGGTTTTAGTATGTGAAGGTTGAAATTCTATTAAAAGTCAGTTGGCGCTTATATTTTTATACTGTTGCCATATTCTGTAAAAAATTAGGTTTACCTTTTAGGTTTACATCTAAAATAAAACCAATTTATCAAAATTTAGCAAAAATAAATCGCAATAAATGATCTGAAAAGAATGGGTTTCTAAATTTTAATATTATACAATAAAATTTCAAAAATGTATTAAACGTTACAAGGGCCAACGAAGATTATTATGGTAAGCTGGCGAAACTTTGCCATTTAATTTAATACAATATGTATTTAATAATTTTATCTATTAGCAACTGGCAATGTTTTACAATACTAACATACCCAAAACATACCTTTTATTGTTGAGAGTATTTTAATTTTCCAATTGAGTTTCTTCTAGGTGGAGGTGGGGTTGAAAATAACAGTCTCAAACTACGTAAAAGGCCGACATTTCGCCCAAACCTGTAAGGGCTTTATCGAGGCTAATACGTAAATTAAAAAACCGTGTTGGTCACAAAATTTAAAAAATTTAAAATGATCATCGATGTAGATGATATCACGAATTAATAATTAAAAATTAATAAATTATAAACTAAGAAAAATACCAACAGTTAACTGTAGTGACTTGTGTATGTTAAAGTGCAAAGCGCTATCTAAGCGATAGCTTTAATGCTTAAAACACACGTGTGTCGATAAAGCCAAGATTAACTTGTACAGAAGCATACACGCAACGAAAGAACACCTGATGCAGCATTTCGCTCTTATTATGAGCTCCTCAGAGGTGTATACTTAAGTGCGGTATACAACTGTACAAGACGGCGGTTGGTCTTGCTTTGCACTTTAACACACACAAGTCGTTACAATTAACTGTTGGCATTTTTCTTAGTTTATACTGTTCACACGTGTCTCTGTTATACACGAGATGTCGTAAGACACGCATTTTACTTATGTTTAATAAATTATATAAAACACACAGTAAAATAGAACGGACGAAACGAATATTCGCTCGATAAAGCCCTCACAGGTTTGGACAAAACGTCGGCCTTTTATGTAGTTTGAGACCGTTATTTTTAACCGCACCTCCACCTAGAAGGTTAACAAATTTAAATTATATTGATTATTATTAATTAGCTCCCAACAGAACTCTACATCGCAATCGACATACTTTGTAAAATCAATTGCTGACCTTAAAATTCAATAACCACAAATTATTTCAATTTTATAGCAACAAATTCTATCCTGCATCACGAATCATAGGTACCTGCTTTATTTTTTAAAGACAGATACCACTGTTCGAAAAAGTAAAAAACTTTGTGTGACTATTTGTTTCGACAGAATATGCCGAAAATCTAATCAAACCATTGATTTTATAAAAAAAGCTTTAAGTACCAAGATACATCAAAATTGGAGTCACTCGAATTTGCCAAGAAAAGTATTGAGTATTAAAATATTGGAAACCGTCGGATTTTTTTATTTAATACAATAATGAAAATTAATATGTGTTTCAATTTTAAAGGAAAAACAGATCATGTTTCTCGAATATTTCAAAAAATGTAGATCAATCCATAGTTCATCAAACACTTTTAACAATCACTCAAATCATAATAAATTCTGAACAGCGTGGCTATACATCCTTTAAGAAACTCATTAACCAAATGACACATGCTGCTTCGAGTTTAGGGCCACATCTAGTCCTATCATACCTCACTGAGCAACATTATTTGATTTCTTTTTCCAATAATTCTTTTAGTAGGTTTTTGATCGGTCCCTTCTACCCACAGTCCTTTCTCAAGTCTGAACTTTTGTGTACCAAAGTTTCTGGAGAAACGTAATCTCTACCAGGATGTGTTCCGGAATCCAGAACAGTATAGTTTCTATTACTTATTTAAATGATTTGTTAGTCTTTGAGTCTTTGGTGCCCCTCCTCAAAGAAGAACTAACCATTTAAATAAAACTTATAGAAGGAAATATTTACATATCACAATTTCTATTACCTATGAGCACTTAGCTTGGTTTCTAAAACATCGTCACCATTTGTGAGTTGATGAAGCTACTACTAAACAGTCAATCATGATGTGTATGTTTACCAAGTTAGAATGAACGTTGGCTAAAAAATACTGAAGAATTTGTCTATAGGTCACCTCACTAGTCCTAAGTCCTCAATCCATCTGTGTTTTAAATATATTATTTTTCTGCGTTGCGCTATGTGCATCACGTCTTCTCTATCACACACTAACAAGGGTTAAGTAAGGTTCTATCAGAGGTGTTTACACTCCGTCCTTTCTGTAACTCCCCATTTGTAGTTGTAACAGTTTGGCGTTGTTGAATGACAGAATTTGACATTTGAATCAATACAAAATGTGGCATTTCTCCACCTGCACTATGTTTTCTTGATTTACCGTTTTAGTTACAAAGATTATACCCCTCTTTGCTCAAGTTTAGCTTCAAATCCTAATCCAAATCAATACCATCAATAGATCATTAAATTACCTCTAATTAAATAAATTTAACTGCTAAACTGGGTCACATAGACCGGCATAGACCTTGTTTAAATACATGTTTAACATTTGAATTCATAATTCAGATTAGGAGTTCGGTTTATACATATCAGCAAATATAGAAAGAGAAGGACAATTCATTTAATTAAAAGCTTGTCGGCCAAAAAGAAGAAACGCTAGAAATTTGATGTCGCTGTGACTATGGGAACAACAGACCCCTACATCGTTCATATTTACAATCATAAGTGAAGCTCAAAAACACTGTTCAGACTGGATCCACGTTTCTCAAAAATTCAAGACAAAGAAGCTTTGTCCGCGCCTGTGTGTTATTGAAAATAATATTTAGAGTGATGCAAATATTTGAGATGAAAAGATAACACTGCTTCGATGGGAAAAATTATTTTGTTCATGATTCGAAATAAAGATCGATACTGTCGCTAAACTCTAAACCTTTTGAATAAAGCACCCGTTTCTTTAAATAGACCTGGTTCTGTACAATATCAATTGTCACAAAATAAGAAACGAAAACATGTTTGTTAAAAACAAGTTTTATGCAAAACAAAAATAAGTAGCCCAGTTATACAAAAAATAAGAATAATCTAGTTCAGAGAAATCAAATGAATTTATTCAAAATCTTATCCACCTATCCTTTAATGTCAGGTAGGTGCTATGAAATAGAACTTCCATTAAATCTAAAAAGTGATTTCAGTGTCTACACTCTGAATTCCAAGAACAAACTATAAAACTTACTAAATGAAAAAAAAACCTACCATTCATATGGACGCAACTGCAACATATTCACATTAATTCATCATTAATAAAATCATTGAGATTGAGTTCCAATTAATTGCCTGCGGACTTTTTTTCAACTCCAACTGAAAAGCTTGATCTAGAAAAAGAAACTTAAACACGCACAATTTCGTAACTAAAAACCAAACTTGCTCAAACATGCCCTGGGCATATTTTAGTCTATAATACAGACTGAGCGTATTTCAGAACAAAGATGTAATCCTGACATTGCATCAGTTGTTGATCTTGAGTGTATATTGCTTGCGAGGTGTTGAAAACTTTAAAGCATTTAGACCAGGGTAGAAATCTTTGAAAATGGTAAAAAGTAAAAAAAATAATAGTAGGATGAAACCCATTGAAAGGGAAGATAATATACCCAAAATGAAAAAAAAAATTTACGGCCGATCTGAGATCGGGAAGTGGTAGGGAGTGCGTTTTTAAGGGTAAAAAACGGTTTATCTCGATTTTCGGCAAAACTACAAGGTCCTACTGCAAAACTGTGGATGCAGTACTGGCAAATGGTCAAATTTCATACGAGCTGAACGTACAGGTAATTGGGAATTACATTTAAAATGCGTGGAAAAAATTCTTTCCTATTTTTATGCAAGTGGACACTTTTTATACGCAAAATCTTCTCATCTTCTCATCAACGCATTCTGACGGCATTGTGCATGTCGTCGACGGTAGACAAAGTAATTTGGCAGAAAAATGAAACGGTGGAAGTGATCATGAATATATATTTGCGATACGTAGAAAAACATTACGCAGCAAGCAGCTATATCGTTTTTTGATAGGTACCCCGAAATTGGAAAATCAGTTACTGTGACAACAGTACCAGGAGCTGATTCAACTAAAAAGAAGAACGTAGTCGTAGGAAAACGTCAGACAATATTCCAGAGTTCGATTATCAAAACCATACAAAAATACCATTTACGCAAGAAAAATTTGTATATAACGAGAAAAACAAGGACAAAATAATAAAAAGTTTGATGAAAAGATTACAGTCACAAGGATTTTTCTGTAAACAAGCAAAAGAAGATGCCGATGCTGGCATAATTAAGACCTCGAAAGAAATTGCCAAAGATACTAATAAAACTGCCATTGTTGTGGGTCAAGATATTGATCTTTTGGTCCTTTTAAATCAATTAAATTCAGAGAATCATGACATTTATTTTCTTACGCCGGATTCTGGAAATGTGAAAGATCTATGTTTCACGTTTAAGTTTCAAATATGAATCTTTCAAAAAAATTGTTGCATTTCTGGTTGCGATACAACATCTGGATTTGCCGGAAAAGGAAAGAAAAGTATCGTAAATTCATTATTAGACGATAAAAATTTGTCAAATTTGGCCAATATTTTTTTCAAAAGATCCAAACAAAGAAGATATCGAAAAAAATGGATTACAATTAATCAAATCTATTTATAAATGCAAAAATAATAATATAACACTGAATCAATTAAGATTTCAAAAATATCAATTGGCAAAATTTAAATCATCTTTCATATTGGCAAATCTCCCACCCACCGAAGGTGCAGCAAAATAACACTGTTACAGAGCATATTATCAGCTCCAAGCTTGGCTAGGTAACAAACTGACAGCAACAGATTGGGGCTGGGAACAACATCAACGTGGCATTATGCCCAAATTTACAGAAAAGGAATTAATTCTGAAAGTATTGCTCAAAACTGTTTGCTGCAGCTATGAAACTGGATGTAGCAGTTTAAAATGTGGCTGCCGAAAACATGGTTTGAAGTGCACAGATTTGTGCTCAAATTGTCATGGTTCGGAAAAATGCTCCAATGTTGAAGAAAAAAGCTACTAGGAAATTGATGGTTTAGATGAAATTGTGGAAGAAGAACCAATGCGGACTGTAAATAATGGTGGAGACGAAGACGATAATAGTCTTGAAGATTTCAAAGATCTACTAGAAACGGGAAGGTTTGTCAAATCTAACGATGGAGAAATGCCATCAAAGAGACAAAAACTAATGGATAAGTGATTAGAATTCAAGATAATGTATTTAGAAATAACATAAATGTAATTAGAATTTAATAATACAACTATTTTCGCATGTTTTTTGCAACCTTGATGTTTTATGAATTTGTAATTTTTTTGTTTATCAATGTAACATAGAATAGAACGTTTTTCGAGTAATTAAAGTATAAATTTTAATAAATAGCTCAAAATTGTACTTAGTAACAAAAACCAAAAATTCCGGATTCGAGTTTTTTCGTTTTTGCATTTTTTTGATAACATTCACCATAGTAATGTATTTTTTACACCATCAGAAAGTAGAGATTTCAACGCACAAAAGCTCACCGACTTTTTTAAAAACGGATACTTTGACGCGAGAATTTTCGATTGAAAGTAAGGGTGATTTTTCGATATTAAGTCAAAATAAAAAAAAAAATGAATATTTTAAATCAAAAAAATTACAGTGTGTTTGCGACATAAAAAGGTAAATTGTCATCAAATTTTGTTAAAAAAAATTTTTTTTATAAAAGTTAAAAATAAAAAACCAAAAACTTGGTTATTTGAATTTTTCACATAAATTTTGAGGTTATGTAAAAAGTGTAGATACAAAAGTTGTAGATCTTTTTATTACCTACAACTCTGCTCTTTAACATTTTTCCATAAGACTTGTAGTTTTGCCGGAAATCGAGATAAACCGTTTTTTACCCTTAAAAACGCAAATGGCAAATCTAAACAAAGACCGGGACAAGTTAAACACAAAGTATTGATCTAAAATTATATGGAGATTGCATTTGTTTTTAACGGCGTAGAGGTCGATGCCAAAAAACCGAAGAATGGCAAAACTGTAAGTTCTTCATTCTCAAACAATTGTATATGTTGTATTTTATACATTTAAGGCAACTGAGCAAAGAAAACACGTCACATAGCCAAAGTGTTAGTTGATTTATCCCAAAAAGGAAGTACTTGTTCTTCAATGTCAAGGGAATCGTGCAATTTACAATCTTTCCTAGGCCAACAGTGACTTTCGCTTCGTAATATGTGCCCAAATGAACAAGACAGACTTTGACCAGGTAATGGAACCTTAACGGAGAAAAGTGGTTCTTGTGTAATTTTGTGGTTATCTTATACGATTATTCAAAACGCGTAACCCAATGAAAGAACTGACATTGCCAGAGTACTTTATGGAGTTGGGATGGAAGCTTTACGGACAAAAACTGCCGCTCAAACTTAATAAAGAGTGGCTCTTGTGCAATGACCAAGTCTGTTCTAGAAACAGAATCGGGCGTATCGGTTGGAGATCAGTTATAGAAATGACCTCAGCTTCCAACATTTAAAATAGTGTTGAACTGCTAGCAACAAAGCTTTTGAATTCATAAAAATATTCACTTATGGCACCTTTCAATGAGTTGACGCCAAACAAGCCAACATCAGTGTGCTCAAAAACGACACGAAGTGGACAACGCAATTCAAGTAAACGAAAACGATCTTACCTCTAAGTGGCGTATTTGGTTTTGTTCGATACCTCGGTTCTGGAATTTTTATTTTAAATTATTTCATTAAAATAATAAATCAAATCAACTAAACCGATTTTCATGGATCGCCTAAGCATTGTTTCCATACGATAAAAAACAAAACAAAAAAATCTAAATTAACGTGAGCGAAAACGTGTGCGAAACTGTGAGCAAAAAGAAAATGAAAAAAAATCTTCACTAGTGGATACCCGCCATTTTTTAAGCAAGTATCGAAGAAAAAATAATATTAAACTGAGTACCTATAATATGTTGTATTTGGAACAAAACATTTACATACAGCTATAATAGCTAAAAAGTTAAATGACGTAGTAGAGATGTAATTACGGTATTAGTTTCTTGTCAAAAAATGTACAATATTTATCAGTCACTAAATGTTCAATTTTGCACAAAGTAGAACCATCTTGATTGTGTCACTTAAACGATTTTTATAAAATTTCTTTAATTTCAAACTTTTTAACAGTCGTCATCTTATAAACACCTCTTAAAGATGTCATATAACATTCATCATCTTGACGTAAAACCACACGGAATGAGATAATAGATCACATATTAAAAAATGTCAAAAACGATACATTGTTGAGGGTAAACTCAAATAATGGAAGTTTCGTTTTGCACCCTACGTACAATAAGAGGAAGGTCTTGGGAACTGATTGCTAAAATACTCCAACTAATCTAAACCATTTTACTTATTTCAAATTGTTGAATAGCGTCAGTTATTGACCCGAAATTTCACATTGCATGCACAGTACGATGTCCACAAATATCAAAATTCGATAAATGAATGAATTACAAAATATGTTATAAATGTATGTAGACATGATAAACGTTTAACAAAAGTCAAAATACTATATAGTGATTAGATTGTGTTAAAGTTTTTTCCAAGTAAATGATTTCATCGTGTGCTCTTTGTGGTCACACAATCACGACCGATTTGATTGTATGTGCATTAATTATCGTAACGTTTTGTACATAAAACAGGAGATATATGACCAGTACGTGACCACAATGCTTTTTTTAAACGTAAATCGATTAGAGCACGTGTCACGAAAATCAATTTTCAAAATGCCAGTGACTGAAGAACAAAACCCCTGATGTGTACAACAATACATTTGCATGTAGATTAAGGGAAATGCTGATTAGTCTGTACTTAACAGGATGGGTTTCCCTTCTCATTATCGTTAACTCGTAATGTAATTAATTGATAAGAATTTCCTGTGACGAGTACCCTTATTTAACATTCGCGAAATTAAATTTTTGCTCGCATACCTACACTGGTGCAGGAAAATTAAGAGTTGCAGTTGGATAACAGGTTTTAAATTGCATATTAATCTTGCTGGAATAAAGTATTGAGACATTGAAGCAAAATACATTAATTGAAAGTAAAAAAACGCACTGCAAGCTTAGTGAAAGTGCTTTGTGTAAACTTTCATTCCATCAAAGAATTCGCAAATATGTCAATATTATGTTTAACAATCGCATGACAGTTTGTTACCTTTTGAAAACAATCGTCAGCTTCTTGAGATGTGGGCATTTTATTAAGATCATACCCTAGCACTTGATTACCGAACACTCAGTATATAAAAATATTTACTTTTAATTAATCAGTTTTTAAAATATTATTTCGAATTCGTAAGAAACACTTTAAACGATTATCGCAATTTCAAATTGAAACAGGCGCCACAATAACAAAAGAAGGTTGTTGCTGTTTATAAACATTCCTAGGACTAAAAAAATTAGACACCTACTGGTAGAGAAACGCAACTTAATAATCAATGTGTCGGTATGTTAGAACGTTTAACTGACATTTTCGAATAACAAACATTGGCAACACTGGTCTATTTTATTTATGCACTGGGTAGGTATTGATTTATGGACGCATTGTATATAGGATGTTTGATAAATACGGCTTTTCATCTAGTTTTAATCCTATAATACATTAAAATATGTATTTCGTTAATATTATGATGCTCTGATTTTAATTTGAAGCGAAATGTTTCCTTCAATATAATTTTTGAAAATTTATTAGATTTGTAAAATGAAAGTGGGTGTACAAGAAAATTGGTAACACTGGGAAAATTCTACTTTTTTCTTGTGTTTATGCAGCGTTGCCAATTGCCGTTGACGTGACGTAATTTTGGAAAGTAAGTTATTAGATCATTTTCATTTATAATTAGTTACAGGAATAAGATTATATAAACGATGAAAAATGCTTCAATAATTTGATGTATTTGGCATGACGTTATGAATTAAATTTTGCAGTGACAGTGACAGGTAGTGAAAATATTGCATCAAATGGAAAATGCTTTGGTGAGCAGTAATATGAATAAAGGATGCAATTAAATCGCGGTTTTCCCCATGATAGATACGTATTTGTAATCTAAGGATTATGTTAGATACCATCAGTTGTGTAACTAACCTTAGTTTATTATTTAGTCTGTCTAAACCATGGTTTACCAGGCACTATGAATTTATTGCAATTTAATATAATAAAAGTGACGTCGAAGTTATTCACGCCACTAAGATCTTATTCTTGCAAACCACCCAGTTATACAGGGAAGTTAAACCTTCATCATGCATTTGGAAAACATCTGTTATTAACCAATACAGTCAGTTCTGCTGTGCTAATGATAATTGGTGATATATGGGCGCAAGAGATAGAATTTCGAAAAAAAATCATATCAAAGAGGTACGATTGGGGACGCGTTGGTAAGGAACATAGAGTTTTAAATTTTATTTTAATTGATTTTTTTCAAGGCCGTATGTTTACGACGGGGTTGCTTTTCGGCCCTCTACATCATTACTTTTATGCCTGGATGGATAAAACGATACCAGAGAGACATTTGAAAGCAGTTGGTCAAAAGATTTTGTTAGATCAAACCATTATGTCCCCCTTATGCATATTTACACTTTTTATTCAGTTGGTATTATGGAGGGTAACACTTTTTCGCGAAATTGGAAGAGAAATAAAAGCGAAATTTTTAGATATTTATAAGGTAAGTGTACTCATTCGAAAAAAAAATTGTTGTTGATAAACATTATCATTTTATCAGTGCAATGTCAATTGGGGTCATTAGGTTCATGCATAATCGAATAAATTTCTATACAATGTATTGCAGCAATGATTAGGCGCATTGCTTTGAAATTTTTTTTGGCATTCCAAGAAAAGTTGAAAAATGATATCAACCAATAAGGAAAAGTTTGCGTTTTTGAAAACTATCGTTGTCCAATGATACATTCGCCTATTTCTTTTCTACTTTTCTTTTCTCTGCACTTATCTATTATTTGACGACCTGCTCTATTTATAAACAATTTAACTTTTTTCATACGTAGCAATTTTTGTTTATGTAGGAATGTTAATGACGAAATTGTTCTCAAATTTCAAAAATGAAACGCGAATAAGAAATGCACCTTACAGGCGCGATCTCGATGATATATCACGCTTTGCAAAAAGAGAAACAAATCTTAATTTCATTTTGTCTTGTTAACCTACATTGTTTTGAGTATGCCGCCTTCGTCTAAAATAGTTCAAATAAAAGTATTGATTTTTTTCATTAAAACAAAAAAATAGTTCTAATAAGTTCTACCTACACCCTTGTTCTAAAACTACAGAAATTTTAAATCCCATCGCCACTAGGGCTTGTTTATATAATGTGTTTTAGCAATAAAATTGCTTAACTTGTCCTCAAAACCAATTTAAAAAAAAGGTGTGAGCAAACCCAAAGGTACGTATCCACCAAAGCAACATAGAGTCACTTTTTGTTTATGTATGTCATCCTATATTCTAATATACACGGTGGCAGAAAATACGGACAAACGCCAGGTAGAACGATTCTTTGTTCAATTCTGAGGCGATAATCTTAATCCAAAAAGTTATGCGATCCTTCCTTAAGGCGCACGAGACCATCAAACCTTAAGATGTACGGCTAAAATTTATCAAAATTCTTTGTTTAATTCTGTTGGGTCTCAAATTCAGTGGAATATTATCCAGTACTTCTTCTAAAACGTTAACGTACTCAATTCCATTTAGACGATTTGGAAGAAATATTGGTCCAACAACTCGGAGATTTAAAATCCGCAGCCAAACATTTACCGAAAATCTTCTCTGATGTCCAATTTCCTTACTGCCTTGGGATTTTCGTCCGCCCAAAAATGAAAATTATGGCTATTAAAGACGCCATCTCTCGTAAACAAGCATTCGTCGCTCCAGAGAATATGCAATAAAAGTTCGGTCTTCTTAAATTCTTTTGTAAAATAATGGTCTCGTGCGCCTTAAGGAAGGATCGCATAACTTTTTGGATTAAGATTATCGCCTCAGAATTGAACAAAGAATCGTTCTACCTGGCGTTTGTCCGTATTTTTCTGGCCACCGTGTATAGAAACAAAACGCAACATAGATAAACATTTGGTTTCTACCACAGGAACAAGAAAAGCAAAAATATTTCAGTAGGTTGGTGTTGACTTAGTATGTGGAACAAAGTGACTGTAGATTCACTTTGTTCCACATGCGAACTCCTGCCAGGGCAAATTAACTAGTTCATGAAGAAAATGATTAAACCAATATTAATTTTAAAAATGAAAATGAAAAGTTAATGTTTTACGAACTTTTAATAATGAGAACGACAAGAAAAGGTTGAGGTGTATAGTTTCAAATAAAAACACGTTTCAAAAGATTGGTGATCAGAGTTTTTGTGTATCAAATACAAATTCAAAACCAAACCATAAATACAACTAGTAATGCAATGCATGTGATGACATAGCATCAAATTTTCAAGAAATTTTTGCTCACGTTTTATTTTACTACTAAGTTTAATCATTTTTTATTTTTGTTGTAAAGGGGCGGCATTTTGCTTTATGACCGGGGCGGCGAAAATGCCTCGCCCGAAGAAGAAAGAAATTCTAGATGCCGTAAGGAGAGAGGATCTTATGTGGGGACAAATCACCGATGGCCAAATTAAATTTTTTTGTGGATATCAAGTATCGATCTAGGTTGGTTGTTATACCGTACTGAACTACATACTTCATTAGCTCATTCATCATCCACTTTAGACTCTGTATTTCTGCATTTGTATTTTTGACCTTTTGCGTACCAAATCTAGATATGCAATTTTGTAAATGAAAACAGGAAGTCGGCCCAAAAATGTTTAATTACAATGGCGACATTTCGCGAATTGTTATTAGACTGATCATGCCTAAAAGATGTTAATTTGGTAGGGTGCATTACAATAATGACAATCAAATATAAAACTTACCTAATAATAAATAAATTAAAATTATAAAACATACATGGCATAATACGTCATACTTATAATACCGAGCGATCATAAAGTTTTTAGATAAGATGTGGCTATGACTTTAACACTAGGAAATTTTTCATGTCTTTATGGTAACTTCAGCTAATAAACGTCAATTGAGTCAGTGTTCATCAAATTTTATGGAATAATGGTGTTTTCGTCAGAATACAAAAATATGTATTATTGAACTTTATTTAATTTATATGAATTAGTCTAATTTGGACTATAGTGACAATGAATTTTGACATTGTCATGTAAGACATTATTAAAGCAGCTCCATTGTTTGTGATTGTTTTTCGAAATGGTTTTCCTATATCGGAACTAGTAGAATTGGTAACCATTCACATTGCCCGTATTTTCAACGGACTTTATTTTGACAAACTGTTTATGAAAGCAAATTTGTATAAGCTAGTTTAGTTGTAAACAAGAACTCTTACCCTCGTTAAGAAATGAAGATGTGTCTTATACATGTGTGTCTAGGACAGTTAGTTGTGACTAGGAAAAAGTTAATCAACAATACAACTGAAACGTGAGCTGAATTTTATAAGAAAATTTTGCCATCACGTAATTCACAATCAAAATGTTTTAATTAGATTTTGTTACTGACGTATCTTTTATCTTGACGGAGTAGCAAACACATATAATTTTTGTGATTTGAGTGACATTTAATTAACATCTTTTTTGTGACGTTCATTTGAGTTAGCATATTGGGACCCAAATCCTAAGACCAATATTCGACTAGGAAGATGTTTCGTTAAAATTGATTGATTAGTATTAGAACTAAAAATAATTGGTAGTCCCTTGTAGACTACTGACGGCGTACTGATATTTGACAAACGTCTCATAGTTCTCTTTATTGCTCTGGAAAGAAAATGTTTTAATTTTGGAACCACGTGTCCTACTTATGAATTACATAATACCAGTTTAAAATTTTAAAATGAAAAACCCTAACAAGTACGCCACTAAGAAGTATAAAAATCATCTCTAGTAATGTTCCCTAGAGAAAATTAACTCGTGAAACACTATTTGACTCCTTGTGACACTTTCGGGATGGATTAAGCTGTTTCATCTTATTCAGAAATTTGGTTCTAAATTTTGTAAGCCAATGTGAGATAAAAAGCACAGGGTTTTCAAACCCGTTTCTTGCCTTTTCTGAAAGCCTACACTATTTTCACAAAAAAAACGTTGCAAGACCTCATTGCTGAAAAGTTACTCTAGTTTATCGAGAATGACGCTGAAATTCCTGATAAGATCACCAACCTTTCAAATACTCTCAAACTTGGCCCATTAAAAGGAACTGGGTGCTTGTCAATGGGGTATTGATAAATGATGCTAAGTATGCAGAAAATATTAAAGAACGTGTAATGTTATTTTCTTGACAACATTCACGCAAACAATTCATCTAAACTTAGTTCATATCACAAATTTCAGAATAGTCCGTCTCCTTTTTTTGAGTACCAAACATTTGGGCTTAGTTTGTAAGTTAGTAATTTTTAAATTTTCTTCTCTCTGTGGTGCCAACAGAAACAGATATTGTAGGTAAAATATGTGGAAATGTAAGAATATGACTTTGTGTCGCACCTCAAGCTGACAGATTATTGCAACAACATCAAAATCTATCGCAAAATTTTGTGTCAATTTTTGCTTTGTGTGTTCCATGTGAAGTGAACCAGAGGTGTGCCAAATCTCACTCTAATATTACATTTTGTTACATTTCTCAAAGTGCCGAAAAGACTATAACACGTTAAAATGTTTAATTTGACTGACTTTTTGAAAGCTGCTTAAACTTTTGATAAACATTTTAAATGCAACAGGTGACAGCAGTGCTTATTGAAAGTTGGTAAAAAAATTCGTTGCCCAACTTTGAGGTCCGATGTTTAATTGGTTTGATTGAACCAAAACTTACCGAGGTGCCCCACATTTTTCTGGTGAAAAATTTTTGAGACGAAATAATATATCAACAATGTCTCCTTTTATCTTTTTGTCGTAGATGTTTAGATGTTTAATCGACAGGCACTCCTTGTAAAATTGTAAATTCACACTCGAGTTTTTTTCACTCCTGAAGAGTCCCAAAAGAACGAAGCAACTATCTAGTAACTATTGAAAAATGGACTTATTGTATTTGTGCATTACCAAATTAAACAGGAAGAAACTTTAATGTCACTAACTTGATGATTAACGTTGTAATGGAGCCGGTATTCATTAGATATATTGGCCAGATTAATTCTTTGTTTGCTTTTTAATTCGATTAAATGTTTTGGTAAGATTTACTACACTTTTGATTATTTTGTACTCTATGGCTTTCTCAATAATTTGGGTTGGGTGCGAAATCTAGTGCCACCTTGTGCTATTGTACCACGTCCGAATTGTAAAGGATTTATTTTTTCAATCTTTTAAAAAAAACAATGGTTAATTTCTAAGGATACAATTGTGACAACAATTATTGCCTAGAAATTAAATCAAAGCTAAGCGGCAATTGTACAATTGGGCCTTAGGGCAGTTTTTCAATCTCTGGTTAAAGTTAACTTTCAGTTAATTTCCATAGAAACAATTGTGACAACAATTAAACCCAAAATTAAAGTTAACCAATGATTGAAAAACTGGCCGTAAGAGTTTTAAAACTTTACCGCCAGATGGTGTAAGCAGTACAAAAGTCGATTCTTCGATCATTAAACGTTAATTTAATTTTACAATCTTAAATAGCCTGGTGAAATTTGTAAAATATTGTACAATTGCAAACAAACACTGATAATCACACCACAGCTGCTTCGTCTTTTGGAACAAAATTGAATAAGATGTGTCCCGTGCTATGGCAACGCTTCCACATGAATCTACATGTTGTTGTTTAAATAAGTGATCGTCCAATGTAAACAAATAGTAATAATAAAGTGGCAATAGTCCCTAGTAGTATTGTACACTGTCAGCAAGATTCACTATAAAACACATCTTCCTACATCAAAAGGTTTTCACGGCCAAACATCTATTCCTATTGTTAGCTTTAACAACTATTAAAATACTTTAGCTCTATATCGTGTAACTAATGTGAGAATTAATTGCCAATCTCCTGAACGAAAAGGAAAGAATTTTGTAATGACGTTGACGATAGACGAGGTTTTGCTAGGAACTCTTTTATTCATCCCCTTTGACAGCTTTTTCTTTAATTGGACGTTCTTCTTTAAAATGTTTAAGTACTTAAAAATATCAGCTACTTTTAATAAGAAAATATCCAACAAAAGTGATGTTAGAAGTTGTTTCCAGTTTTTAATTCCAAAAATCTTGTTAATATCTTTTACTCACTTCTGTGTGATAATAGAGGTTTTGACAGATCGAACCCACTTCTTCACAAATGATTCGAAACAGTGCATTTTGCAAGATTATTTAAAAAAAATTACAACTTGGCTGCCATTATTCTCATAGTGGTGACAGCTTTCTGAAACTGACTAGTAGTACTCATTTGAACTACTTTGCAAAATAACCAAATTTTTCAAATATAACTTTCTCAGAAAAGCCACTAGTCAATATAATTACGTTCTGGCTTGAACTGATGTGTATGGTTAATACAGAATATGAAACTTAGCAAAAATCGTAGGTTCGATAGCTGAGCTACCATCATGAGCGAAATGACAGTGACTGATGGTTACTAGTGTCAGTTTGTTAATTATAGCTTAACTATCAAAACAAGTGTCAAAATTATTAGACCATGACGATGTATCTGATATTTTCTAAGAAAATCTTTTGGTTCTGGTTTTTTTTCTTCTTCTTCTTACTGACAAACCACTGGACATTCACGAAGACATCGTGACGAAATTGATTCTGACACTTCTGGAACACAATACTGATTAATTATTGTTCAGTAACATAAACTTATTATTGTTATAGGAATTTTTCTTTCTGTCCTCATCGACACTTTTTTTGCGTCAGGTTGTTTGCCTATGGTAGCAATTCTAAAAACAGATTGAGTGTAGGTATGGTCTCTTCTATACAACGCTTACAGTTTATCAAATCAGTGCGTAAGATAACAATTGTCCAACTTTAACTTCGGTAAAATTAAAAACCCAACCCTACCTAAAGTTTAATAAAATGCTCTATTGGTGAAACCCCTCCCCAAAATTTCCCATTCTGAAAATTATACTACAAAATGTCTCAAAATAAAACAGTGTGTAATTTTGAATCCTTTTTTAAGTTCTGTTTAATTAGTGCTATGAATAAATAATGGTGTTTTTCTAAATTGATTTGATTTGTATGAAAAAGCATCAGTGAAACCGTGGAAAGGGTTTATAAATGAAATTATGTGGAGGTGGAGCGAACAATGAAAGTTTGAAATGGAATATCAAATTCCCACCACAAAATTTTCACATCATTTATCAAATCAGTGCCTAAGATAACACTTCCAACTCAAATTCGGTCAAATTAAAACATCCAACCCTACCTAAAGTTTAATAAAATGCTCTATTAGTCAACCCCCTCTAAAATTTCCCATTCTAAAAGTTATACTATACAAAACCAAAACAATGTGCAATTTTGAATTCTTTTTTAAGTTCTGTTTAATTAGTGTCATTAATAAATAATGATGTTTTTCTAAATTGATTTGATTGTATGATAAAGCATCAGTTAAACTGTGGAAAAGGTTTACAAAAAAATTATGTGGAGGTGGAGCGAATAATGAAAGTTTGAAATGGAATATCAAATTCCCACCACAAAATTTATCAAATCAGTGCTTAAGATAACACTTGCGCAACTCCAACTTCGGTCAAATTAGAACACTCAACCCTACCTAAAGTTGTTTAAAGTCTTAAAATGCTCTATTGGTGCAACCCCTCTCCAAAATTTCCCATTCCGCGAAAATTATATTACAAAATGTCTCAATACAGTGTGCAGATTTGAACCCTTATTTTAAGTTTTGTTTAATTATTGAAATAAATATGTTTGTGGATCAATTCTGAACTTTTTTTCTGAATTTTTTACTACTACACCACTATTTCGTGTTTTATTTTAAATTAATTTTTTAATACTCTTCAAACAATGAATACAGGAAAGAAATTTGATCGCCAAATGCCCTTCTTTTACGAGATGCGGGCATTTTATTCCCGGTCTTTGTTTATTACATCCACCATATTGAACAAAAAGCTAAATACATTGATGCACTGATTGTTGCCTAACTATGATATTACTTTTTATTTTCAGATGGATTGGTGTATTTGGGTACCGACGCAGTTTATCAATTTTTGCTTTGTACCTGTGAAATATCAAGTACTGTACATTAATGGAGTAACTATGGTTTATAATGTGTTTTTGTCTTACATGAAGCACAAGAGCATTACCCCAGAAAAAGAAGTGTAATTTATTTTTAAAATCGTTTTTGTTGTTAATACATTAAAAAATTATTTTAACAAATTAATAAAAAATGTTATTTTATGCAAATCTGTTTTTTTATGTCGAAACAATTAAATCGACGGACGATATCAAAACTACTTTCTTCCATACTTCGCCTTCCTCAGTTAATTGTGTACCACAGCACAGGTAAGAGCGAAGTGAGTAACAATCGGTGTAAAAAATGCGATATCGTGTTAACGGGCTTATCTAATTGTGTTTGTGATAAGAAACCTTTTTGCGGATAGTGATGTGAAAATACTTAAAGGTATCGGTACCGGGATTTAAATTCGAAAGCGTTCTCAAAAATAAAATCGAAAAATGTTCAAAAAAAATCGGCCGAAACCTCCGATTGATAATTACGAAAATAATAATGTTGCAAGAAGTAATCAAGAATCGCCCACAGTACGTCCGCAACTCGTATTCCATTGTCAATTGGCGCATGGGAGTCCTACAGGACCTGTGTCCGGATTTTCAAATGTTAAAGAACTTTATCAGAAAATAGCGGAGTATTTTGATTTTCCTCCGAGCGAGGTAAGGATTTTATTTATCGGTGGTCAACAATAAAAAAATAACAAATAGCGCACGACGACTAGTAATTAAATTTAATTACGCAGCAAATACGAATTCGATCAAAATATTAATACACGTTACGCTTTGGACTAGTATATTTTTAAAGATTATATGCGCGATTATATACTTTAGATTTCATTGGCTTAGCAAAATTTTTTTTTTTATCAATAAAGCTGAACAATCGGGAATTTACAACACAATCACCTAAGTTTAATTTGCTTATCAGGCGTAGAATCAACATTAGTTATTCATAAAACGATGTGTACGACAACCACGTGTTTTTTTTCCTTTAAGGACGAAGGATAATTTCACTGCTTATAAAAATAAGTTCTCGCTTTCAAAAACTTTCGCAATAATTTCTCCAACTAAAGAATTTTAACGTTTGCATTAAATACCTATTTCGTTAACAGTGGTAATTAGTTAATAATTTATTATTTATTAATGTTATTACCTATGCTTGACGTGAGTGCATTACGTACGTGATGGGAATGAATATAAATGAGTTTCTGTTTTTTTTAAATGTATGTATACTGTAAATAAATCGTCAGCGAATTTATTAGAAATTATTGTTTTGTTTACTTATATACTCATATTTATATAATAAATCTAAAATCTAAACATGTATCTGAACGATACAGAATACAGTCGTCAAAAAGATAAATAAGTCAAGTGCCAAAAAACGTGAGTTTTGATTTTGACTAATGAAAAAAAAATATATTTTTGATCATTTTTGACAAAAAAATGTTTTTTTGCATGTAAAACTACCAGATAAGTACGTCAATACGCCTACCGAAACAATAGAATTACGTACTAGTGTTTCAAAAATGTAGCAAAAACACTGGGTTAGCTAGAGAGCATTTATCATAGAGCATTTTGCTACAAAAAAACTTTTTCAGATCTGTAATAATTGATAATTGAAAATTCGAAATGACGAACGACAGCTTGTATATTATTTGTCACTTTTATCGTGCACCCGGCACTCATTCCCAAAGAATCTGTTTACGCACATGTCACGTAAATAACTATTGTGCCTGTCGAAATAATTTGAAAATGAGTTCCGTGCTTTATTAATAGCCCAGTCAAATTAGCATTTAACCTCAGAAAAATTCCGATACGGCTGGATTTTTGCGTACGACTAGATATTCTATTATATGTGTTGTGTCAAAAGTTCCCAACGATCCGACCCCTGCTAAATTTTTGTTTGGTGTCAAAGAGGAGGAAGATCAGTTTTTTGTAAATACCTTTCAAACTACGGGGTTTTCAAAAGAATAGCGATTAGTTAATTTCGGTTAATTTGTAGCTTAAATAATTTGGAAATAGATGGGTGGGTCGGTTTTTCCTAGTTTTACACTTGAATTGAGGTGTTGAAAGTGATTTTGCTTTCAACGTAATTTCCATCATCTCACTACCGATTTTATACAATATATTTGTTAAATCGAAAGGTCTTTAAACTTGCTACCAGCTAATCTAATAACGGGCTTTAAGGTCTTCAAATTTATACACGCGATTGCTTAAAAGCATTACTTAGTCAACATTTATGTGGGTAAGTGGTCAAAAAGTTGCAGTTTACAGAGTAGCCCGCCTAAACGAAAGAACATGTTTATTCTTTAAACTTAGCCCAAAACACTTCAGCAAAGTTGAATATACTGTATAACGATGGGTATCATTATAATAAAAATTGCGGCAAAAGCTGTCAACGATTTGCTAAACTTCTTGTGGAGAGGAAGAAATTTGGCGAAAAATATTTTTTTACAAAAATACAAGAAAGAAGAACAAAAATAAGAGAAAGCCGATACAACGAAAAATATATTAGATTAGTTACATAAGAATTACCAAGATATATTTTATAGCGAGGTTTAGGTGTGGTTATGAGGAGAACGAGAACAAATATTGGATAGAAGATGACAATTGGCGATGTAGGTTGTGTGGAGAGAAGTAAGAAAATATAAGGCATCTAAGAAAATAGTGTGGGGAATTAAGGGAAGAAGAAAGGGAAGATGAGGTGTTATTGGGGAGGAATGAGAAGAGGTGAATTGGATGAAGGCGGTAATAAAGAGGAGGATTGGAAAAGACAGAAAATTAAAGTAATTTTATTGAGTGAGGGTTTTTAATAGGGGAAGAAATGTGTAATTTTTTTTATTTTGTTTATGTTTGTTAAGTTTATTGGATAATTTTGAAACCGAATCATTTTGTTAATATGTATAAGAAAAAAAAATAAATACATACAATTGCTCCATTGAGGTAAGACTGGCCACAACAATGACTACAAACTGAAGAGAACCGTAAACCGACTTTTCGATAGTCATATTTTGCAGAAAATCACCATTACTATACATTAGGGCTGTAGGGGACTTCACCAAAAACGTTGCCCTAACAGGACCTGAGAGTTTTGTTTCGATCCTTTCCTTCAATTAAAAGGGTCCAGACGTGCTCCACAGACATTTAAAATAATTTGGAAAAAATATTTTTTGCTAAACTTCTTCCTCTTCACAAGAAGTTTAGCAAATGTCAGAGCATTGACAACCTTTAACGCAATTTCTATTAAAGGGGAGACTGTTGTACCATGGAACACTTTCAAGATTTTTGTCACATTAATACTCAACTGAACATTTGAATGAAAATTCGTTAACAGAAACTGAAATGGCTTATACTCAGCTTTCTTCAAAAATATCACAAATTATTCATATTCAATTTTCAGTTGAAAAAAACTGGTTGAAAATTTATTAGAAATTGTTCCAAGGTACAATATGTTGATGTATTATGTTATCTTATTCTGAACAGAAAAACTGAAAGAAAATATGTATTTATCATGAAAAAGCTATTTTACGTTATAATTATCATACCACAATTGGCTAGCTGTTCGCCTAGATCCACTCAAGTTTATGGGCATAGGTAGTTTGACAACAACATCCTCCTCAATGACGTTAAATTTTTCTTCAGATTCGCTGATATACTTGCCACTTTCTCCAACACGTTTAAAAAACTTTATTCAAAGCTCTGGGTAAATTAGGTCTTTGGAACAAATCTGTCCAATGAAATGTTCTGTGTGCTCCTTGTTCTTCGGAAATTGAACCCGAACATAACTTTCAATCACTAAGTCTCGATTATCAACGTCTGCTTCATGTTCTAGGTTGAAGGTCTCTTCGGCAGCAATATCTTCTAATGTCATTTCATCATCTTCATCTTAATACACGACTTCGCCTTAATGTTACTCAGAATCACTCTAACAAAGATTTCGTTTTTAACTTTTTTTACCTTATTTTTTCTGATTTAATCCTTCTGTTTCTTCTCCTTTTGTTTTCTTATTTTTTCCTTCTCCGGTATTCCTTACTATTCGGGTTTTTCCGGTTTCTTGCCCCTAATGGAGACTTTTCTTGGCTCAGTTTTTGGAAAAGGCCTAATTTGTTCAGGCGTAACCAATAACTGACACTTGTCAGCATTGTTTTCTGTCATCACGACAGAAGCCAATGAGCTAGGTAATTGCTCCATTGTGCTACATGTCGATGTTTGTTACTGGACCTGGCACTAATTCGCAGGAACCATCAATATGTTCAGGAGCAGGCCTATCAGTTACGTAGCGAACCAGCAAATCTTCTTTAGAGAATATGTTCTTATTAAACGGGAAGATTCCAGCTGCCTTAAAAGCACTGATTATGTTACTAGTGCTAAATGCTTTAGGATATGCTGTCCTCAGTACTTCTGCGATGAATAAATGTCAAAGGTTTTGCCGGGATTATTCATGAGCCATGCGTCTACACCCTGATTGTAGTAGGTTTTCAACGGTTCATACACGCTGAGGTCAAGTGGTTGTAACTTGTTGGAGGTCTGAGGAGGAAAAGTCACAATTACTATTCCCATTTCGGATGCATATTCAACTGCTTCAATAGACAGGTGTGTTTTATGATTATCCATAAAAAGTATGCCACGTTCTTCTTTAGAAGCTTTCACATGACTGTTGAAATAATGTAAAAATTTAACAAACAATGAGTCATTACTCCACCCCGAAGGATTTGTACCACCAATGGTCTCATCCATTCCTCTCCCGCAATCTGGTCTTTGTCCCATGTTGCGGGATATTTCTTCTTGTTGGCAACTGCAAATTTGTATGATAACTGACGAACACTTTTTTTAGTAAGGCCATACTGCATTCGTGCGATTGTTGTTATATAGTCTAGGAGAAATGATTCTTCTCTCTCAGAAAAAACTTTTTTTACGTCATACCTTACAGAATACAAAAATTGGTCACTTCCAGATTGCTTCAAGATTTTCAAATGCCTTTGTCATAGAAACTCCATATGTTTTGCAGCTTCTCGAATGGAAATTTTTTTTTCGACAGGACTATTGATGACATCGATTGCTTTTTTGATTGCCTCAGCGTACACAATAACTCGTTTATTTTCTATTTTACTTCTCGGCATTGTTATATCTACCAAATGTAAAAACAAACAGCACATTATTTAATTCTTCCTACAACATAAATTATGTTGTACCTTCAAACAACGTATCAAAACACCACATAAAAAATTTAGCAGGGGTCGGATCGTTGGGAACTTTTGACACAACGTATATAACAGATAAAGATCCAGCCGTATCGGAATTTTTTCTAGGTTTTCTCATATTTTCGTCTAATTTGATTAGGCTATTTAATTTTGAGAAAATATTCCATGGAAAATGTCATTCAAAGAGGAAATAATTGCGCAAACGGAAAAAATCACAAAGGTTTGTAGGGTTTCCTTGTTGAATATAAATCTGAGATGTTGGGATTCTGACCCCCTCGGAAGTAATCTAAAGTAGTCGTTTTGCGAGGATTTTATGCACTTGACCAAACTCAAAAACGTTATTTTTGGAGATACGTATAAGCTAAAGAAATAGGTTTTTCAGAATCAAATGAATTCGTGTTGGATTGGCGCCAATCCATGAATCTCTATAAAGAATGATTTACCGAAATTTTTCGGTTATCTTGATGAAAGGAAAGTTCTTAAAATTAATAATTTTGCGGCCCATTTCCGCGGTGAAACGACAATCCACGATGCCCAAGTTCCTCGACTTTTGGCACACCAGTTTTGGTCCTATTTCGAAAAATAAAGCAAAGTGTGTGTTTGTGTTTCATATTTTGAAAGTCGTGTTTTTTTCGCGAACAAAGCGTCTCGGAGACTATTTTGAATACTTGTTGTGTGCCCAACGCCGCTCAACAAGAAAAAGTTTACTTAACACAAAGGGCAAGAAGAGATCAATCAGCATGCTCCAAAATATTTCTTCGAAAGCTGGCACAGGTTCGGAACAAGAACCTCAAGATGCCGATCACCACTTTACCAACGGGTGCCATGGAGGAATCGGGCTATTGGCGAATATATTGATTTGCTGGTATTGCGAACGAGAAGAATAACATCGTCCTTCAAAAGCCATGACAAAGAAATGTCCCTCAGAAATATTATACATCAAACAGTTTCTCACAGAAAGCATACCTAAAGAAATACCTCCCCTTCTTCCATGCCGTCAACCTGTGGGACACGACATTGAGTTCCCTTCAATTTCGAAAAAATCAATTTCTGAACACATTAGAAAGTTTTAAGATGAAAAGACTTCAAAAAAAACTGTCCATATCTCGAAAAATATTGATTTCGAATTCGTGAGAGGATTAAAATTGTTGGTTGCAAAAAACGCGAAATTTTAGTACACTAGCGTTGCATTCAGACGGTTTCACCCGCGGAAAATGACCGCGAAAGACAATTTTCGAAAATTTGCCCCTTTGTGATGCCAAATTTCGAAAAAATATTGCGGGATAGAACCAAAAATGTCCGGCGTCAAAAATTGAACAGAGTTGAATTGAATATTCGTATTTGAAAAACTGATTATGAAGCTTATGTCTCGAAAAATATCAATTTTTCCAATTTGGTTGAGAGAACCAAAATTGTAGCGTTCAAAATCCTAAGCAAAATTATCACTTTCGATCACTTGTACAAACACGGCATCGCGAGTTATAGCCTATCAAAGGAGTAACTCTTTTCGCGATTGTGGGAGGGTTCCGTGGAATCGGAATCCCAAAAACTGAGATTAATATTCACCAAGAAACTCCCAAAAAGCCTATCAGGTTTTTCCGTTTCCGCGATTATTTCCTACTTAAACCTTTTTCCAGAACAAATTTTTTCAAATTTTGTTTCTCGACAATTATGAACTGAATTGGCTATAAATATTTTTGGAACGATTTTCTGACAATGTATGGTGTGTCTCAATCGGTAAAATAGTATACTCAACATAGTTTCTTAGTATCTAATCGAAAGAAGATAAGAAACTTGTAATAGTTTTTTTATTAGAACTTCGCATCTATAAAACCATCATCTATTATTATTCTGCCTTTTCTCATGAAAAATGTGAATGATTATTTGACACAAAAAATGTGCATTTTGATGGTGTTTTAAAAACCGTTTCTTTGGCTATAGGCTTGCGTGTGCTCCTAAATAAAAACTTTTGACATTACACAGAAACGTAAAGAACCAAATTTTCAAAAAAAATTATTTTTTAGGGTATGTAGAAATAGATTGACAAAATGAAACATTTGCTTTGTACCTTGGAATAAAGTTTAGTAAATGAGTTTCAAAATCGTTTGATGTTTGGAATTTAGTGTTTTAAAGACCATTTCTTTTTGTATCTTTAGAATTAAGTTTAGAAAGCGATTATTTTTCTAGTATCATGACTCATACAGTTTTTGTTTGTACGCATTTATCCATATACATATAACTCAGAAGTTACGTAACTGCGTGCCTGCCTGTGGTGTGTGTTCAGTTTTTTATATGATAAAACATTGGCAACTAAATGCCTTACGTTCTGGGTATGACTGGCCCACCAATCATAAATAAAACAGTCTTTTATTCCATCAGATAAAATTTGAAAATTTGACGTATAATGCAAACAATATATAGATTTTGTTCTACACTATAATAATCCGAAATGGCAAATATTAAGTTGTTTAAGCTATGATTTTATTCAAAATATTATAAAAAAAGGAAAAGACACAAATGTAAATAAAGCTAAATCTACGTCTTTTAAATAATTAATTTAATTTGTTTCAATAATTCGATTGTTAGTTGTGGATATTTTAGCGGGGAATATATATCGTTCTCGCTACTTTACATAACTGGTTTAGTAGAACAAGACACGCTGCTGTGTGTTTATTATGAGGTTGGTAAACTATCATGATCACTAGCTGTCCTATTCATTTGATTATTCAAAACATTTATGTTACCAAAAAAATTATTTTTGAAAGAAATATTTAACAAGGTAACCATTGTATAATAAAGCAAAGACGTTTTGCTCAAAACTCGTTGCGATACTAACGTAAGTGTAAAAGTTGTTATAAAAATAGTTCAAATAAAATTTCCAACAACTTTTTTCTCATAATTATGGTCAAAATTATGAATTCAACGTTTTGACCGGTTCAGATATTGACGTTCTTGTGCCGAACTTTTGAAAAACCAAATATTCTTGAATTTTTGTGTTTTATCTTGCCTTTTCGAAAGAGGCTGTTTACATTAATACCCTTTCATTCCAGTACTGTAAAACTAGCGATTGATTCTGTTACAAGGGTTAAATGCATTGTCAAAATTAGTTGACTTCTAATATAAAATCTTTGCCCTTGAAAGATTCCTGAATTAATTCTCTGTAAAATTAAAAATTTCATAAATAAACTCTATTTCATAAATTTCGAGTTGAAGCTGATGGACATTATTTAAATTCTCGTCTATGGTTGTTGGTTATTTGGAGCAGATGAAAGATTTCTAAAATATTTTTAATTACATAATAATAATAATTCAATAGCAAAATAATTAATTTTTTAATTTATTTTAATTATATGGAATCGATTTCAAAAAACAATTTGAATTTTTAATTTTGTTGACATACTAGTAGTATTAGTCATTTATAAAAAAAATCTATATAGCACAAATCTATCGAACTTTTTGTTTGTTACACAGTACAGAGTTTAGTCCTAAACTCAAGTACAAAAATTGTGTAGGTACAATTATTGTCACTAAACAGATATTTTTACATTCATAATGCAGGTTCCGTTTTTTTTTTTTTGAATAAAAATGTAATAGGTACATTTCTAGGCCAAGACCGGAGCAATTAAACACAGGAAAAGAAGAAAAAAGTTGAACCTTGGTTATTAGCTTTGTAGTTTTTTTGAAGAATTTTTGAACATGGACAATTAAAACGAGAAATTTTTGAATTCTATGAATCACGCAAAATATTGAAATACCCAGCACTTAAAAAGAGTACGAGGAAGTTTTAATACCGGTGTAGTTATAGTGAACTAGTCATACGAAAACCAATCGGTCTTAAATTTTTCGCCTAAAAAAATTTTGGATTCGTTTGACTTTTGTATGAAATGTCACTCGATAATTTGATAGATGTAAGAATATTTTTAAAAGCGTGTCGAGTGTTTCAAATGTTTCGATTTGTTTTAGTGTAATAGGTAGTTAAATCTGTTATTCAATTAGTGAATACGTATAAATTTACATGGATAACAAAAACTCAGAAGTTTTATGGCCTCCGCACCGCGGTAACTTTTAATTTTTATTATGGTTTTATCGATTAAATTTATTAAAATTATACATAGCGTTAAATGCATATATTGTGCGTCTCCCATCTTGTTTTTTTTAAATGTTTTGCATACAAAACATGCAATTGAAGAATGTACATAGACTCTGAATGCAAATAATGCATTTTCTTCGGCAATTAAAGTTTCAAGTGTTCTCGGATGAATTGACTTTGAACAATGTATCTGTAATTCATTACAATGCACATACACTACCTTATGTAAGAGTATTGACCGAATAAATGTGTGAAGTATTGACACTGATGTTACAAATCAATGCTGCATATGATGGGATAAATGATAAGACCAATAATTAGTGTCACTGTAATTAAAAATTGTTTCCACGCCAAGAAAAACTAATTAAACTAATTACAACGCATTTATTTTCTGTGGCGCTTAAATTAAATAAAATTATTCGATTAAACCTTAGGCAAGAAGGGCAAGGAGAGAAACTTTCTTGCGCAAAATTAATATTTACGTGGAAAATTATGCCTTTCTTTATTTTGGTGATGTTGGTTCGCAGGAGGATAATAAAACTATTAACCTAGATATACTTTTTGATAATAGAAGAGAACGTGAAAAATATAATGAGCAGGTCATTGATATTGATTATGAAAAAGTTTGTTGTTGCATACAAATAATAAACTCGTGTGCATCTAATACGTTCTATTAAACTTAATACCAATAATGTCATTAGTTTATTTCCGGTTAAAACCGATTATGGTTTTTATCAGTTTTCAATGTTGATATTAAAAGTAACATAATAAAAAGTTTCGTGCAGTTTTGATCTGCCGAATATTTTTAAAAACGAGTTTTACCGGAGCTAGTGATGTCGAATTCCATTTTAAGAACCGACAACATTCTTTTCAATCAACTTTCTTAATTAAATTTCGGATGTCTTTAAGTTTAACGTCTGATTTTGATAATGTAAGCGTATTCTGAAAAAGTTTTGTTTTAAATGTTACTCATTTAATGTAATTAATCATTTTTAAAACATGTATGTACACTGAGTCAATATGTATTTTAAAACAATTTCGAAACGAAATGAGTACATGTGTTTTCTATTCAACAAATAAATAATCACGTTTGACACATATAGATAAAGGCATTGACTTATTTATTTATTACTACACACGTTGGAAATAAAATGGGGAGTTATGTGTCCGTTTCCAAACCGATTTTTTTACGAAAAATTAGTTAGCACTTTATAATGAAGCAAAAAAAGGTTTGTCTGGAGGCCGGCCAGCCGTCCGTTCGAAGAAAACACGATATCAAAAACTACTGGTCCGATTTTAATAAAACTTGGTATATAGATGTTTCTTATAATACCACTTACATCACTTTTCGTTTATGTGAAGTAACCACATTTTTAACAATGATAATTACACCAAAAAAATGTATGGGATAAAAGTTGTATCACCTATAACCATACGCTCTTACACGTTTAGTAGTTGTACAATAATTTGATCACAATTGTTTTTTTTTCGAAAACTTATCACTTTTGATTAGTTTATTGTTTTTGAATATAAAAATAAATGCACTACTTTTGACTCCTCAGTGTTTCTCAAAACGGATGTTTATAATACCAGCTATTATACAACGGCTACAGACGTACTTTGTATTCTAGTTAACATTTATTTTTCAAGAGAGGATAAAACATACTAAAAAGATATTTGGTGATAGAGTGCAATTATCCGTAGGAGGGTTATTGTTCGATCATAACAATTTACAATACCCAAATATACAGTTCTAACACGAAATAATTTAAGAGATGAGATGAAACCCAAAGAAAATAAAACGTTGTTTATAAACTAATAATCATTCTTTTGATCAGCCACTGGTGTTTCTACAAAGACAATCTCCCCTAGAATTATTTATCAATTAAAAGATGAATACTTACAAAACAAACGTTAGAGCAGTTTTTACAAAACGTCTGAGACGTGAACGAAATAGAACAGAAACATCCAACAAAATGGTTCTTTTTCTGAAATTTTACTGTTCCAAATTTTCCTTGAAGTAAATTAAAAACCCTTCGAGAAGACGAAATAATACAAAGAAGCAAAAGTATAGGCTGAAAATCCAAAAAAAAAACAAAATCAACCCCAACAATAAGAAAATGATGTTTGTTGAACTTAGAATACATTGCTTTCAAAGTCACAAAAAGCGACTGCGAGTAAAATAAACCCTATTTAAGAATCCAGGAAACACATTAGAGCGAACGAGGTACCTGTGGAAAAGTCGCATAATCGATTTACTCCAATAAGCAAAAATTCCACAAGGAACCGAAACGATTCAGCATCAAACAAATCAGGTTAAGAAGAAACGAAAAACAAACAGAAAAAGGTGTGAAATTTAGACTAGCGCCAAGGTCAAAATAGTTCTAAAAACCAATAAAATCCAAAACTAAAAAAAACGAACCCATTTGAGAAACTCCAAAGAGAAAATACAAGTCGACAAAACTAAAGAACGTTAGTAAGGACGAGAGCTGCATCTCACGGGATTGATTCATTGTGTTTATCCCACAAGACCTACTCGACTAAACTGGTTAAAATTATGTCAGATGAATGTCTTGTCAACGATGGTACTGTCAAAGAAACTAGAGGAAAATAGAAGCAAAAAAGAACAAATCAAATCAGAGAAAAGAGTTAAAATATTCGCTTTGTTAACTGACTCCATAGAACGAAAGCAATGAAGTATCAATAACAGAAGACATGGGTGTTTGCTGTCTTCGATAAGTCCTATTAACGGTTATGATAAAATTCTAAGGAAAAAGTAATACTATTAGCCAACCAGAAAGAAAATGAATTACTCTTGCGTATCCGGATTTCGAAAAGCAAGACACATAAAGAAAATCAAGTGGGTAAACTGCTTCTCAGAAAATGAAATCTATTAAAAGAAAAAGATTCTGGTCAAAATCGACAGTAGTTGTTTGAGTACAAGTAACCCCAAGAACTACAACCTTAATAAGCAAAAAAGTAGAAAGAAATTGAAGAAGAGAGAGAAAAAGCAAGAAAAACAAAATCGAAAAATAAGAAATTGAGTAAATGGAAAAGTTTTTTCATTGTTGGTTTGATAAAAGGAAGAAGTGAGAAAATAAAGGAGTAGAAAGAAAAATGTAGAGTGAGTTAGAAATAAAAACAAACTAGAAAAGAATGAAGAATAATAAGCCATGATGTAAAGTCAGTCATAATTAAAGAATGTGATGTCGTAAGTAACCACCGTCAAGCAAACCTGGTCAGCCACCCTAAAACATGATAAAAGGAAATAACTCACAAGAGAGAAAGAATATAGAATTCACCTTTCTCCTCATAAGAAAAGTGAAAAACAAAATTACACGCTGATAATGCTAGCATAAACTGTAGACGAAAAACCCTAGTCAAGCAAACTACGAGGGTGGTTTAGAAAGTCCGTGCAAACTCAAAGAGATGGCATCTACTGGTGCATATCGAGGTTATTTTCAGTTAGTAGCATCTCTTGGAAGAACACACACCAAGTTTCAGCCAGATCGGTCTATTTCTGAATCGTTCGTCTGAATCGAGGAAGTCGAGGGAACTTCAAAAAATAGAGGAAAAGAATTTCGTGTGTTGATTAAACATTACTTTATGAAAGGCAAATCGCCTCAGGAGACTAAAGAGAAACTTGATAAACATTATGGTGATTCTGCACCATCAATTAGAACAGTTTATAAGTGGTTTCAAAATTTTCGGAGTGGCCATATGGGCACAAACGACGCTGAACTTCTGGACGCCCTGTTGAGGCCACTACTCCAGAAATCATTGATAAAATCCATGATATGGTAATGGATGACAGAAGAGTGAAGGTGCGTGGGATTACTAGTGCTGTGGGCATTTCGAATGAATGCAAGAAAAACGGCTCACAAAAAAGTTCGTTTTCATCACGACAATGCACTAGCTCACGCCTCAGCAGTTGTGGCCGCAAAATTGATGGTAATAGAGTTCTAACTCGTTTCGCATCCCTCCTATTCTTCAGACTTGGCTTCCTCGGACTATTACTTGTTCCCTAATCTGAAGAAATTCCTTGCGAGAAAAAGATTTTATTTAAACGAGGAGGTGATTGCAGAAACGAACGCCTATTTTATAGACTTGAACAAATCCTATTATTCGGAAGGGATCACCAAATTAGAGCAACGTTGGACGAAGTGTATAAGCCTCAAAGGAGACTATGTTGAAAAATAAAAAAAAAATCTCAAAAAATTAAGTAGTTTTTATTTTTGCACGGACTTTTTAAACCACCTTCGTATAATTAACAAAGTAGCGCAAATTATAATTAAAAAAAGATATGGCTAAATATTGTGCCCGTCACAAACAAATTGTTGTGAACTTAACGAGTTCCAAATCCCTACTTGTCTTACCAACCGTCTAAGTTAGTAGAAAGGTAAAGAACCAAAAGAGAGAACTTAAATATTTCTTCGGATTGATGTAAAGCGAGTCACGATAATTGTCACAAATTTATAATGCATGCCGCTCCAAAAGTCACCGAACACGAAGTTCGACAATCAGAAAGTTCATATCCGACAACCACAACTAAACAAAAAAAAATGGGTGAAAAGAAATGATAGAAAGGTTGAAACCCAAATTGCAGAAATCCAGACTTATGGTCAATTAGTACCCCATCATTGTGGTTCTGATATAAAAGAGAAAAAGAAACAACCCCCACTATGGATTTCCATTCTATAGTGGTAGACACTAACACGATCAAATTAAATAAAATGAACACCTCCGAGACAAGAAAAGCGGTTACGGGGCCACGCAAAGTTTCCAAGTCCAGCGTCCTGAACCCATGTTGCAAACCAGTTCAAAAGAAACGTCTACTGCACCCGAAGGAGTCAAAAGCAGTCCATAATCGCAAACACAGGTTTGTAAGAAATATAGAAGAAACGTTTTCTCTACACTCAAAGGGAAAGTAAGGAAGCTTGTGAAGAAGAGAAATTGTCTAAGGGAAGAGTGAGAAAAGTTGTCTGAGTCGACGACAACACAGACGGACAGTTATTCGATTTTAATAAGGCTGTAGTGCCAGAGAAGACGTACGCAAACGTGTCACCTAGAGGAGGGCGATCAATCCGTCACGATATAGAGAAATCACGGTACTCTCACAACTCTGCGAACATGTCCATCACACACGAAACCCAATCCATATCGATGTCAACCGTTCATTGACACAACAAAGTGGAACTTGCCCTATTTGTTCTCCAATAATCATATACAACGAATGAAAATTTAAGCATGAAAAAACATAATAAGCTAACTTGATCATAGGCGCACTAGAAATTTTAATGTTTTTGACAGTCACGTATCTTTTGTATATAGTTTTCGTAAGCCACCCTTTACTGTTCCAGTATTGATACAATAAGAGAATTGAGTATATGAAAAACTATTACAAAGTAGAAAGTTAGTATAAAAAAACTAAATTTATGAAAAGAAAACAGAAGTACTATACAGGGTGGGCCATTAGTCCGTGTACGGGCGATATCTGGGAAAATATCGGCTTTACAAAAAAATATTCTTTAATGAAAGTGTAGATCAGTGATCTGCACATTTCAAAATTATTTTTGTTTATATAGGGTGTTCCGTAAAAACGCGACATACTAAAGTTATGTTTGATTAAATGGAACCGCCCACTTTTTATTGCAAGTTTGGATTCCTTGAGGCAATTCTAATGTGATTTAAGATATTTTTCCCAGGCATTTTGGGGTCATAATTATTACTGTCAATTTATAGAAAGTATTAATTGATCAATGAAATTCCGAATTAACTATTTGGAAGCGTGTACCGAAAGAAGCTCGAATTATAGCTGGTTATATTTTTGTTTCTTTTTTGGACGATTGTATAAAGGTTAATGGTGTTTTTTCTTGATATTTTCTGTGACCTTTTCTTCTGGTGCACTTCGAATTCTGGAGAACTATAAGAAAAATATTAAATCTTCTTGAATCCTAGGGATCCCACCACCACAAGACTCTTTGGCATCGTGAAACTTGCCGTTTCTAATTAGCTTACCCCTAAATAACTATCGCACTGTAAGATCAACCACCATTCTAAGTTCAACACGAGGGTATAAATAAGGTAACGACATCTTTCAAAAGCAGCTCTACTGGATCATAAGCATTAATCATTATGTAGTGTGAAAGAGTAGGACTTTTTTCATTCAAATGCTGTAGATTGGTTTGATAGTTCTGACATTCCTAAGTAAGATCTTGTGGTGTTTATCTGGTAGTTCATAATAGTAGTTGGGCTTTGAACTTTTTTTCTGCGCGTTGTTAAAAAGTAAGAAGACTGTCCAAATTTCATGCAGTATCTACTGTCCAAGTTCCAAGTTCAACATCATGCAATCATGATGAAATATTTCGGCTTTGATTTGAAACTAAGCATGCATCAAGGAAATCCAATCAACTGATGTGTTTATCATGTGTTGTCACAACTTGTGGAAAAAATATTGATGGGCAGACTTTCTCTATTTTATTTCTTTTAAGTCTTGAGGTCCGTTTTTCTTAAATCCTTTTCTAAGAAGGCCTTTAATAACATTATTCTCTCAAATGGCATAACTCTTTTTTTTACCAGTTATTGACACACTATCGTAATTTTGGTTTGTTGAGATCTCTTTCTTACCAACTAAATCATTATCTAAACTTAAGAAAATGGGTTCCTGAGTATATTTGAAAATTATAAATAAAATCTGTTTTGCCATTCAAAAAATTTTTGTAGTCTCATTTATAAGGTGTTCTGTGCTTATTCAGATTGTTCTTTTTGTCGGCATTAACTGTTCAACAACAGCTATGAACCGCTTTTTGTTATTTTTTTCTCTAATTTGATCAAAAAATGGAATGTAAATAAGCAGGTCACCAGGGGTCACCAAGTGCAAAATTGAGTAAAATGAAGTAACCTTGGTTTCTTGATTGTGGTTGCCTTTCAGGTTATATCAAGAATTACTAAAAGTGGAAGATTCATCTGTTTCAGGTATCACTCATTTGTAGTAGTTCTCTTAGAGTTATCATCATCCGTAACAATAAGATAAACCAAAAAAATGAAAATGTAATATTTGTAGAAATATGTCGTATGTAAAATAAATTTTCAATTTTGGACAAAAGGTATGATATATTATCGTGATATGCCAAATATGATCCAAATATTTTTGCAACTGACGTTGACGTACATACATAACGTCAAGTTTGTAAGGAATGTGATGTTACATATTTATGGCATAACAAATTAAACAAATTAAATTCCTCTGCAAAAATTTGGAATCGTGTACCGAAAGGAATTCAAAACATAGCTGTTTGTAATTTTATTTCACTCTTAGACGACTGTACAAAGGGTAATGATATTTTCCCTTGATATTTTTTACTCACATTTTTTTCTTGTTTGATTCGAATTTCTGAGAAGGATAAAAAGATATTGCGACTATTATATAAAGAAAAATATGAAACCTTTATCTTTGATATCTCACCATCACAAGACGTTTCCTCCTTAGCATCATGAAACTTACCTTGCTAAATGGCTCTATTGCACTTTCGAGTAACACTATGATCCTTTAAAAGGTCACTAACTATTGTATGTTCAACGCGAAGGTATCGTCGCGGTAATAAAATTTTTCAAAAATAGCTTTGCTGAAGGTATAACTGGATCATAAGTATTGGTTTGATATTTCTAACATTCCAGGTAAGGTCTTCCAAAATAGTCTCGTACCTTGGAGTGCTAACTGGTATTCCATACTAGCAACTAGACTTCTAACTTTCTGCACCTTGTCTAGAATATAAGATAACCGTTTACGTTTCGCATTGGGGCAGAATTTATTAGCCATTTTAATTTTTACTTTTCTTACTTATTGATGCACGGTCTTCGTTGTAGATAACTCCTAATTTTTATTTCGACGTTGTGATAGGAGAGTCTGATCGTTACCGAATCTCACTGACCGAAACATCTCCTACAACAAAGGCCTTTTTATTTAAAAACGTTGTGATCAGGAGTGGTCACTTTACCTTTAAGCCGAATCTTAAGTTGATACCCCTGGCCGATAACATAATGAAGTTAATGTATCTACAAGCAAAGGCCCTATGCTTCAACTAATGTGATGACCATATGTTCAACAACTTATGAAAAGAATATTGATTGGTAGGTTTTCTTTATTTTATTATACCGTTTAACCTCCCTCTTAAGCTTTAAATCTTTTCCTAAGAACATCTTAAATCCAGGAATTAGATTTGCTTTATTATCCCAAGTGGCAGAACACTTTTTCTACCAGTTATTGATACAAAGTCTGTTTTGGTTTGTTAAATTGGTTTTTGATTAACGAAAAATTACATTACTCGAATTACCTATTCATTCATCATCTAAACTTAAGCGAGTAGAGCTCTTGAAATTATCGTTCGAACAAAGTCTTGTTAAAAGTGGGTCTTAAAAATGCATTCACTTCCTTAGAATGTTTTGATATGCTTCATTATTTTGCCGAAGAAGGTCCGGTTTTAACATAGTCTTTTTAATTAATATGAATTCAGTACAAACATTTTGTTTGGCTATCGACCAATAAGGAAATTCAAGTAAGTAGCCCATTTGTGTTAAGTTTATGCATCCGCAGAATAATAAGGTTTTTTGTTTTGGACCTAAACTCATTTTTTTTAAGTGGGCCTTGTCTTAGTTGCGTTTGCCTACTTTTTTCAAAAAAATAGTGTTTACACGACCGCGTCTCTTTTCTGATGACCCACTACCCAATTAACACAACGATATCTTATGTACGTACACAAGATGTCCTATTACGGACATCTACGTAATCTTAAAGACGTCCATATTAGGTTGTGTGGTTATCTGATGGACGTCCTTAGAACATCCATATGTCACAATAAAGTACATCCAAAAGACGTACATTTTAGACGTCCGGAATACGATTCAACTAGGACTAGTTTATGCTTACTTTTGTTATTTATGTTACTGAAATAATAAATGTAATTAATTCATACTATTTACTTTAATAAAAATAATAATACACATAATCATAATAATAAGAATATTATACTGAACATTTAATTTTTTTTCTTAAGCAAACTCTCCTTGGCACGACGTAGCCAATTTTTTGTGGCATCCTCAAAGCATTTGCTTGTGAATTGCTTCTGTTTTATACCAGCTTCTATAAAAGAAAAGTGATAATATTCAATAAGACAATTGAAATAACACGTATACTATAGTAACAAATTGAAAAACTGTTAAGTAGTACCTAAATTAAAAAGCGAGGTAAAATGATTTTATAGGTTACATACGTCACTTACCACTAGCATTCACACGATAACTTTGGTTATAGTCTTATAAAAGCAGTTAACTTTAACATTAAATAACAGTAACAAAACTTTTGAAAACAAATTAAAAACACAAATGAAGACAAATTTCCGCATCGGGCAAAAAACACGAAAACAAGGATTGACACACAGCACAATATCGCCAATATTGTAAATTTACATCAACAGTTTACCAACTTAATTATAGATACATACTGATATTAATTTTATTGTTTGTAATTAATTTTAATGCATTACTAGGAGTTACATATCTAATTTATTTTATTTTAAAGAATTTTTTATAACATGAATAGCACAAAGTGGCAAAGGCCAAATGAAGGATGAAAAGGGAACGTTTGACGTACGTCTTGTGGATGTTCACAAAGGTATAGTTACAGAGGTCCGTAAAAGGATGTTTCGAGGACGTACATTTGACAACCACGGATATGTGGTACTTAATATGGAAAAAAAGATATCGTGTGCTGAATGGGTACTCTTTCATAACCTAATAGTGTATCTGCTACGATGCTCAACCGTCTTTGTCAATTCATCTCGGAAATCATAAGTGAGATTGACACTCTTTTCGTATTGCATTTTGCATGTTTTCGGGTGCAGTCGAGCACGCTCGTCTCCCAATTAGATGGAATCATATACATGAATGGTCAGACAGATTTCAACAAATTCATTATCGACCTATGTCATTCACTTTTTTCCAATTAAATCTGAGTTAACATTTACATGCCTCACTCCTAATTCTCAAACAAAGTTATTAGGATAATGATTATTTCACAATGATCAAAGGTGATGAAAACAAGGCATTTCTTTGAACCATCAATTTTAATAATTCGACAGAAAATAATTGTCAAAATTTAAAACTGCTAGATTCTAAGTACATATAATCTCAAACAAAATAAAGCTTAAGCTATGTTAAATCATCAATGAACAATACTTATGACTACATTGAGTGTTAGATATTGTTCCGATAAGATTATCCAATTAGATTGATGAAAAAAGCTTTGTTAATAATGCCGAGCAAATAATTTAATACTAAAGATAACATAAATATATTTTTGTCTATGACGAAATTGTGTTTACTGCTTGCAGCAGTCATACTTATTACCACCTTCATGTAAATTATAGAATTATGTAAACAACTTCGATTCCAAAAACGTTGTTTGCAAAGCTTTAGGAAAAGTAAATACATAGTAATTTTGAACCACAGCTAATTGCAAAGTACGTAACAGATGTTTTTGTTTGTATACAACTTATATATTAGCTTCAGTACAGGTACTGTTCGACACTCGAAACAGAATATTAGTAAATCAATAGCGATTTTCGGAAGTTTTCAACTTGTTTGTACTTCCTTTAATTTAGTTTTAATTATTGGAAATTTTGTTTTAAAGTTGTTCTACATTTTTTCGCACTAGATAAATAATGTATATTATTAATCAATCTTTTGTCATCTATTGTGCAAATTTTCAATCTAGAACCGATAAAAATCAATTGGTTTTGGAGTAAAATATTTCAAAATCGGATTTTGGACATCATCCGAATTTTCAAATTTTTTGCTACTAAGAAAATGTTGTAGGAATCGGAATAAATAGTGAGATAGCGATATTGAACGAGTATGGTGGGTGAGGTAGTACCTACCTCCCACCCAATTTTATCAATCTTTTCCAGTGTTGCAGAATGACGCCTTTTCTGTCGACAATCTCCGGATACTTTTCGATTAAAGATTGGTTCACTCGATCTAATTGTTCACAATAAAGGTCTGCGCTAACAGTTTGTCAAGGTTTCAGCACTTCAAAGTGAATAATTGCGCAAATACTCCACCAAACGCAGAGAAGCGTCTTTTTGGAATGTAAACCTGGCTTCGCAGGCCACTTCCTTTTACACTTTGGATTTTTATATAAAACCCATTTTTCATCTGCTGTGTCACTTCGGATAGATTATGGAGACCCAAAACCTGCTCTGCTTATTTTTTTCCATTTGCTGTAAGTATTTCTAGATGGTCGACCAAGGTTGGTTAAGGATGTTTGAGGGTTGCTCGATTGCTTGACGTGGATTTACTTTCACTTTTGCCGTTAGCATGCCGTTGGTCTTCCTGATAGATAGGAGCTTGCTAGATCAAAATTACTGGATGTGAACTTGGAAAACCATCTTTGGAAATCACGAACGTCTCGCATACCTACTCTTGCTAAACTCAAGCAGCGTGCAATGACGTATGTGCTATTCTGGATTTTGGCTGGAAATTTCTCGCCAAATAACCTTAAAGTGACTTTGGGCCTCGTAATACAATCAAAATATTTACATTAAATTTACATTAAATAGCTATCGTTATCAGGTGAATACTAACAAACTTAGAAACTACTGGAACTTATATAATAATAATAATAATAATAATAATAAACTTTTATTTGCTATAAATTTACGTTTTTGCAAAGGCTTTACATTTTACATTTATTAGCATTTAAACTGTTTTCTTCTTTTTCATACTTTCAACATCAATCTACCCCTCTCGTTTTCCACTTAGTATTTGTTTCCTACTATGGTCCTCTTCTTTAGATCGTTACATTCTCTTAATAGATGATCTATATTTTCCCACCCTTCCCCACATAATCTACACTTCCTTTCTTCGTCTTCCATCCAGTATCTACTTTTTCTTTCCTTGTTACCACATCTAAATCTGGCTATCATTTTTTTCACTTTTTCTTTCTCCCCCTGTGATATATTTTGGTCTTTCTTCTTCTATTATCTTCTCATAATTCCTATTATAGGTTGAATTTCTAATTTTTCTCTCCTTTCTTGTTTTTCTATGTCCTTGTCTTTTTGTATTATGTCTATCTCAACTCCCTCCCCCTTTGTCTTAATCTTTATACCTACTTCAGTTGTTGTATATCCATTTTTCAAATAATAATTTCTCCTATTCTCTTGCCTATATTTCACTTTTCCTTTCTAATCTCCTTCCAGCATTCTTGTAGCGTTTTACAGTGTTTCCTTCCTTCCATAAGTTGTTCAAACTTCATTGCCCTTTTTCCCGCCTCTATTCTTACTTTCTCACCCTTTACTTCTTCCATCGTTATATATCCTGGTGTGTCTTTATCTATCCCAAGCACCCATTTCCAGTATCTTTCCTGCACCTCTCCATTTCCTTTTGTTCCTTCCATCCCCATATTTCCGCTCCGTATAACATTACACTTTTTATCAGTTTTTCTACATTAGTTTCCTTTTTCCTATATCCATTCCAAACGTTTTTTCACCCATGCTCCATACCTGACGTAATAGTTTCATCGCTTTATCCACCCTGTCTTTCATTTGTCCTTCTTCCTTGTTTTTCTTAAATACATATCCTAGGTATATGAATTCCTTCACACTTTCTATTTCATCCTCCCCCATCTCTACATCACTTTTCTTCCTTTGCCATTCCCTTTCTTGAATTCCATCATTTTTGTTTTCCGTATTTAACTTTAGGTCCTATTTTTTTAAACCTTCATCATTTCCCTCATTCCGTTCTCTTCTGTTGCCATCAACACTAAGTCAACCGCGTATGCTAGCGTCCGCACTTTTGTCTTCCCAACCACCACGCCTCCCGCTTGGTTTTTCTTCATCATCTCCTCAAGGTCGCTTATATGTAATGAAAATAAGACAGGGCTTAAAGGGCATCCTTGTTTTAGTCCTCTTGTTGTCCAGAATTCTTGATAATATTTTCTTTTTCCTTACTTTGCATACTGTTTTACTATACATATCCTCTATTCTCCTCACTATACACTCCCTTATCTCTATTTTCCTTAAAAATTCCACATCCTTTCCCTATTGATATTGTCGAACGCTTTCTTAAATCTACAAATATTGTGTATAACTTTCCTACTTCCTTATCCATCTTCTTATCTATAATATGTTTTAATATATATATGTTGTCCATCTATCTTCTACCTTTTCCTTCGTCCACCTGATCTTTTCTAGATTGCTCTGGTACTACTTTACACTTTCTTCATTTCATATTGTTTTTTTTATAAAATGTTTTACTTTTCTCTGTTAATTGTCTCAATTACTGACTCCCTTTTGCTCCAGTATATGTGTATTCCCCTTCTTCTTCTTTATTACCATTGAGAATCTCCCACCCTTCTTCATCACACCACTTTAATAATTTTCTTCTTTCTTCGTTTATAGTTTTATCTTTTGACTTTCTCTTTTTATTCTACCGTCTTCCAGCCTTCCCCCCTCTTACCCTATTTTTGCGTTAAAGTCTTCTCCAATTCTCAGTAAGTCTTCCTTAATTTCTCCCAGCATTTGCTCCTCTTCTGCCTCTTCTTCTTCTTCTTCTTCCCATATTTTTCTTACTCGGGTTAATATTCCTCCTTTTGCCCTTCCTTTCATGTTGCTCCTCACTGCGTGTTCCGCTTTCCATCTGTATCCCTGTGGCAGCCTGTCTTTCCATTCTTCCCAATTATGTTCTTCAAGCCAGGTTTCTTGTAACCTCACCACGTCAAATTTGTCGATGTAATTCCAAATCTGGCTATCCTTATTTCTTACACCCGCCACATTCCAGAAAATCATTTTAATCATTGCCTTATTCGTTTTCCTTTTTCGTTACATTGTCTGACCTTTATTGTTATACTTGTCTTTTAGTATCAGTTTTTTGTCTGGGTATTCCCCATCGCCTTCTCTACCTGGTTCTAATTCCTCGCCTCTCCGTTCACTATTAATTTCATATATCCTATTTTACATTGCTTCCATCTTCCCTTAGTCTTTTGCTTTTGATCTTATCTTCCTTTGTACGTCTCTCTCTGCCTTGTTAAGTCATCGTCTATGAATAAGTTTTTTCCCCTCAACTTAATTTTGTTTTTTATTATCTCCATTTTGTTTCCAAAATTTTCTGATTTGATTAGTATTAAGTCTTTGTTTACTTTTCTTGCTTCCTTTATTGTTATTTCTACATTTAATTCTGTTTTCAAAAGTTCCTCTATTTCCTTCTTTAAGCCTTCTCCCTCCTTTTCTGTATTAAACCCTTTAATTACGAGATTATCTTTTCTGTCTTTGTTTTCTAACAGCTCTATTTTCTTTTCCAGCTTCTCCACCTTATCCTCTAGTCTCTTGTATTTTGTTTCCCACTTTTCGTTAGTCTTACGAAATTCTTCTTTTAGCGCCCTGATTTTTCATTATTTTTTTATCTTGTCCTCCATATTTTTTGTTCTCCTCTAATATTCCTCACTTCTTGCAGAGTTTCCTTACATATTTCCATGAATCCACTAACTTCTCCTTTTCTTCCCTTGTCGGCGTTCTCGTATTTTGCTTTTTTAAAGCATTCCCTTAGAATGCTTATATACTAAAGATGTGTTTGGTGAACTGTTCAAGCGTACTAAATGCGATCTTGCGGAACAGATGAGTAATTAATATAGTTTGAGTTGATTTAGACATTCGATTAGTGGTTTTCATATGTTGCTTATTTCGACACTTGGCTGGCTGAAGATCTCCTTGTTGCTGATGAGTGCTGCTTTTATAATTTTTCTTTTGAACCAATGTTCCTCTCTGTGTATGATCTTTGCTTCAGACCATTTGATTTGATGTTGGTTATCCCAAGAATGTTGCGCGATTTAGAAGTTTCTCCTCTCTATATGTGAGTACGGTGTTCTTTCAGTCTGACGTCGAGATGCCTTTTGGTATGACTGGCCACATTCACAAGGAACTTGATAGATGCAGTTTTTGGAATATCGACTGGTTCGTGGTTTCGTGTTGGAAATCATACTTCTAATGGTGGTTGAAGATCTGAACACTGTATTTAAATTGTAACTTTTTCCTTTGCGTTTTATTGACATATGGGATGCTGAGCAGTGAATTGGGTAATTATTTTTTGTTGTTGTTGTTTTGTGTTCAATTGGTGTTTTTGTAGAACCTCTCCTTCTATCTTTTCTGGGTAACCATTTAGTTTTAGATTCCTTCTGATGTTTTTGATTTCCTTTTGTAGTCATATCTCTACGTTGTACAACATCTACGCTCTCTCCATTAGAGGTTTCACTACTCCTCTTTTCGTTGTTGTGGAATGGTTGGATGCAAAATTAAGATATCGACCGGTGTATGTCGGTTTCTTGTAAACAGTTGTCTCTATGATTCTCTTATACCGTATTAAATCGATGAATTGTTCATGTGGGTATGGCAACGTGAAGTCGGTCGTAGTTATTTGTTTTTGTTAATATTTTTAAATATATACTAACCCAAAATTTTTAATTATCAGCAATAAATAGCACAAAATTATATCGTCGTAAAATGTCGAATTGATGAAGGTATGGCCACGTGGCTACGTGAAGTTGGCCGTACCCATCTTTTATGTTAAAACTTTTAAATACACTACCACACAATTTTTAATTATGATGAATAAATAGCACAAAATTATACCATAATAAAAATGTCGAATTGATCAAGTGGGTACGGCCACGTGAAGTCGGCCATACCCATTTATTTTTGTTAATAACTTTTTAAATATATCAGCACAAACTTTTTAATTATCAGCAATAAATAGCACAAAATTACTAAATTTTTCAACGGCCAACTCCACGGACCTTACGGCATTCTACTGAGCGTGGTTCTTTTGTGAATGTTCTCAGATTCTTGGAGCTTCGTTTGAGTGATTCCTAATACTTCATCAACTGGGACATTAGTAGTTGTTTAATTCATTCAAACGAATAATGTAATTTAAACTACGAGTTAAAATTGTTGATTTAAAACCTACACGTATGATGGTAACTTTAATAACATTTTTTATAGTTTTTTGTTTAAATGCTAATCGTACCCGATATTCAAGGTACCTATTTACGTTGTTATTTTTCCCACCAAAAAAAGTACTAATTTATTGTTATTAAAATTTTTGGGTTTAATGGTAGGTACGCTGTATCAAAAGAAATTTTTATCGTCCATTTTATTTCGTTTTCATTTATAAAAAATATGAATTTGAATTTAAAAGTAACGACAACAAATTTACAAAATTTAATTATGGTGATTTGATATAAACAGTACGTTTAAAGGATATGTAATTAAAAAACAATTTTCGGAGTTCGTAAACAAAACTATGTTTAATTAATTTGAGTTTAAAATATTAACGAATTACTCTTAATTATAAGCTTGAAAATTTCTCATTTGCATTAAGAGTTTCTTAACTTTTAATTTTGTTACAAATTTAATTTATACCGTTTTTTTCTAACATGTGAAGTTATGTAAAAGGACACAATGTTGAATATAATTTTAAAATTCAATTTTTTTCCGTTTATTCTCAGGTGTGTACCTACATCGGATCATACGTACAAAGCAAAATAACCCATACCTTGAACTTCAGTTATTATGAAAAATTACTGTAATAACCAAGAGAATTACCTAAGAATTTACTGAAACTCCACCACAATTGAGTAAATTACCTTATGCGGTAACGCTTGCTTTATATTAATCGTGTACAAATACCAAGTCTTACAAACAAACAACCTGACTCCGCATTTACAGAGAAAGTGCATTTACTGCAATAAAATCATTTGCAATATTTATTCCTTTAAATAATAAAAACGTGGAATTCCTTTAAAATTGAAACACTTTTAGTATATGATATGTTGAATTTGTTCAACGCTTCGGAATTAAACGGATGCTGCATCTAAAATGTATTTATTGCTATAACGTAAAGTTTTTATTACGTATCATTATAACCATAAGAAACTTTCTCTTCAAACTGCATTGGAAACACACAATATCGTATTTGATCAGAAGAATTATTAACCGGTCCGTATACTTAAACAGATCGAAAAATACAGTTAGTCACCCCAATCGACAAGAGGACATCCTGCAGTGCATTAACCGTATTTCCTGTTAATCTTGTATTTAACAAAATAATTTTAAATTGTTGATACATACGCGTAGTTGACAACATACTGAAATAATTGCGTTATGCTTTCAAAAACCGTTAAAATACGTCTTTAAACATTGACATCGGAAGAATCTACTACTTTTTTTCTTGCACTGTAACTGTAACTGTTATTGTCGTTTATTACAGGTTTTGGGGTTAGTTTTCCAAAAAAGTTGACAATATTATATTTTTGGAAATAAAGTCACTCATTTTTGGTTTTGATCTAAAACTAAATGTGTGATAAAAACGATGATGTGTTGGATGTTATCTACATTCGACGTCATTGGTTATCAGTAGAAATGAAAGCAATTTGTTTACTTAAATTGTTCCGAAAGATATATCTATATGAGTCAATGATCTAATGATTCAAAACAAATATTTTTTTGGTTTTATTGAAACACACAGTGGGCTTATGGATTTACCGTAAAATATTTACGATTCTTCTTTATGGGGTTTAAACATAATATGCTCCATCTGTAGCACAAATAAATGTAAGGGGTCGCTCGACAAAGTATTCATACTTTTTTTCCCAATTATGAAAATGTTTCTAAATAATGTGTTATATAATAAACATTCCAGAGCTAGAAAGTCGGTTTAAAACTAGAAAACGTTACATTGAGTATCATCTCTGTATATGCACGGGACAAAGAGTAATGAACAAAGTAATACACCAATAGATGGAGTGAAACAGAGGTTTAATGAGACCCCTATTAATGAATGCAGAAAGATTTATAGACATTTGCCTACTAAAAGGTCTCCGATACATACTTTGAGCACCTCATGCAACACATAATTACATGGTCTGTTACTAGAGGCCGTTGTTCCATGATGAGTATATCATAACGAATAGATAAACACAATCCAGAAGTATATTAGACGTGTGAACTCTGTCCTCGGCTGGATAAAAGAAAAGTTAACGGAAATAAAATAGAATATAAAACATCATGGTACATCGAAAGGGTAAAAAATACTAGCACAAGAAATGAAGCGAACGTTCTTAACGTATAAAGAAAACAAAACAGGAGAAAATAAAGAAAATATATAAGATCAAGAAATAGAGTAAAAGATGAAATATACTAAATCAAGAAAGAACACTGGGAACAATCTACATGGAATACGACTTGTATGGATCACAAAAGAAAGTGTGGAAAATGATAAGAAGACAACGAAAAGATATGAATGAATTTACACGAATAAACAAATTACAGAAGAACAATTATAACTGAAGCAGAAGATGATAATGAAATTAACAACAATAATAAATTACACATATCTTCTTCTTTTTTTTTTTATATGTTTTTCTTCACACTTGTTTGTTTATGGTGTGAATGTGGAAACCAGAAGAAAGGCATGCAATGAGCATGTGGAGACACTAAATTAATTAAATTAGCTAAAAATCTGAAACCATGAGAAAAAAGAGAATCTGGAAGATCCCAGAAGAGATGGAGAGAAAACTGCGTATCCACATCAGTCAAAACAAATATCAGAGGAAGAAATAAACACGGTAAAAACGATTAGAGAACAAAAAGACACCGGATCCAGATGCAGTATACAATGAACTTATCAATATAGGGGTAAAACACTATGCACATGGATTCAAAAACTATTTAACGACTTAATCCATAGCGGAAAAGTATCAATAGAATGGAAGGAAAATATTTTGATACCGTAGACAAATAGTTGTTTTGTAGACCTAAAAAGTGCATTCGACAGGGTAAAACGGAACGACTTAATAAAATTATTACATACAAAATAAGTAAAGGATAAGATAATGAAACTTATTAAAGAAATAAACGAGGATAATAAAACAAAGGTCAGGATGTCAGGGAGAGAAACAAGATGCATTTATTTATTTATTTAACCGTATGGTACATTTTTAATATTGTATTGTGATGTAAGTGTTATGTATGGTGCCCCAGAAGATCAGTCTAAACCTGTACAGTGTGGTGACGAAACCGTGTGCAATTGTGGATTGGTTCGCCTTGGCAAAGCATTTACTTCAAGGTTTAGGAAAACCACTAAAACCTAAACATGCCAACCCTTACCCACCCTAGTATTCACATGTAATAATATTAATTAAGTGTGTAATGTGATTGTGTTTTGTGAAATTGTGTTGTACATTTTTTCCTAATTATCCGGGAGGGTCTTGATGACCAGGTCCGGAAACCAAAGTGGTGATTCTCAGGAACAACATGTTTTTCTTGTTGTTCATGGAGTACTGTAAGGTACTAATCACCTTCCATATTTTAAGATGCATAAACATTAAAAAAGGAATACGGTACTGTTCACCATGATCATGGACAAAATAATCCACGAAGTAAGAAAAATAGAGGACTACAGAATTGGACCACACAAAATTAATATAGTATGCTATGCCGATGACCCGAAGACGAAGTCAAAAGTATTCAACACGAAGATCTCAGCGGAAAAAACCAAGTGCGTGGTAACCAGCAAAAAGCCGCGTAGATGTCAATTAATATAATAATTATTGCTTGTCGTTTTTCTTTTCTTATTCTATTTTTGACTATATTTCTTTTCTTATGTATTTTTCCTTGTTTTTTTGGGTATCTGTGTTCGTGTGTACCACGTTTCTGTCTTTTTTCTGACTAATCTTTATACTACTGGGTTCCATTATCTGCTTCTTTTGATTCCGTCTCTGACAGTTATCTATATATCTTAACTTCCTAGTTCGTTTTGCCAAATGCCTGATGTACCATGTACGATACAAATATGACAAGTAGGTACCTTCTCAAAAAATATTATGATATAAAGAAGCAAATATGTTCTTAGAAAACAAAAACAAAGGATCATAGTAAATTGAAAATAAATGAGGGTAGAAGATTATTAGAAAGTTTGATTGTGAACGACGTATTTTAGAGAAAAAGTCTTAAAGTCAATACAAACAAGATTAATTAATGGAAAACGTTTGACACATACGTTTCTGTTTCGTTGTGATGATTTTAAAACCAACTTTGATTTTTATAAAGCGAATTTTTTGCCAAATTATGGTTCGACGAATGTATCCTGAAAGACATATCAAAGATATGCCAGTGGTAGGCAAAACCGTCAAAACAACAACTGATTAATCGTTTTAGAAAAAACCTATTAACTGGTTTTTCCAAAACCCTATATTAAAATCGGTTTTTAATGGGTTTTTTATAAAGACATTTTTTGCCCAAATTTTATACCAATTTTTTCTACAAAAATAATGAAAGTAAAAATTAACGTATTAATTGTTGCTAAGGCATCAAAAGTTTGTTGCAATATCACTTTAGACGTTGACCACAGACCACTTTTTTCCGCGGACTTGCTTTAGTTCCTCTGGTTATTGTTCATAATTTTCTTTTTGACAATCGATTTTCAAGTTATAAAAATTATAAAAATATATTCCAAATGTCGACTATAGACGATTAGTCGGTTTTTGATTTTTTTAAAAACTGCGATTAATCGGTTAATTGCTTAATCGATTTCTGTTGCCACCACTACTAGGTGTCGCATACTGTGAGCTTTAAAAAACGAAACACGAGTATGTATTTGATTGTGAATCTGTAATTATTACTAGCCACTTATATTCGGTTGGCAAGAATTGACATGTTTCGATGATTCATAACCGACATAGAAAAAGTTGTTCATCATATTTTGGAAGTGTTTCGTTGCACACTGAACCCATTGTGTAAATATATGTATTTGTTGTACTGTTATTAACAAACTACCAGCAACTGCACTCGTGTGGAAAGCAAATTATACTATTAATCCCAAACCAGTTTATGGATTAATGTGATCTTATAGATCTTCTTTTTTTGTGGAGGTAAGGTGGACAAACAACTCCAATAATTGTCGATGTTTGTCCCTCAATTGTAAAGGTTTAATCAAGGCTTCTACAGATAACAGGTATCCATAATGAGAAGCCAAACGTCGGCAATAAAAGCTTATTGAATTGTTTGTCCACCCTACTTCCACAAAGAAGGGATACTTAAGACCACATTAAATTATAATTAAAATTTTTTTTAGCAAAACTTACCTGAAGTTTATGGTGTATGATTCTATTTAAATTTAAATTTGGAGAAGGAACTTCTCCTCAGCACGTTACCTTAAAATAAAAATATGATCAATACTTGGTGTAAATGGAAAAAACTGGAGAACTGGTCAAAGAAACAAAGACTGTTATTACAGAATGAGAAAATAATGCATGTGTCATTGTGATAGGTGATTGGAATATGTACCGATCACAAAAAAGCTTTAAGCTGGCGAAGAAAAAATTCAATAACATTGTGAAGAAGTTGTGTGAAAATAAGTAAAGGGTTATGATATTCTAAAGATAGATTTAAAAGTAGCATCTTTATAAAAGAAATATGCAAAGACACAATAAGTGTACCTGTTCAGAAAAAGATGATGCATCAAGATGTGAAAAAAAGACAGAACAGTTAACTTAATCTGATATGTAACAAAAACACTTCTTCTTCTCTAATTCTTTTGCCCGTTTAGAGTGCCGGGACGTGAATTCCACTTGCTCCTCCTTTTCATTTTTTTAAATGGTTCTTTCGTCTTACTTTCTGTTTCTTGTATCCCTGTACCAATCGTTTTTTGAGTCTTGAAATCTATCAATAATTCTTGATGATCTTGAGCAGGTATAACAGCGACATAAACAGTTTGCTCAATTGTTATTGATTTTAATATTATTTTATTTTTCAATCACCTGGTATCTGCTTTTCTTTTTACTTGAATTTTCCGTGCATTTATTTGTCTTCTATGCTTGTTTCTTCTATCGACTATTTTCTTTTTTTAATTCTACTATTGGTTTTTCAATTTACAATTCGACATGATTTTCAGTTTTTTCAGTATTTTCAGAATATTTTCTTATTTTATAGTAAAATGATATAATTTATTACTCTGTGTTGTGTGAATATTTCTATTTTTCTTTTGTGTGTTTTTTTGTTCTACACTTTATTCTCTAGTTCTGAATTTTCGTTCATTTGCAAATAAAAAGTTTTCTTATACAAATTGGAACTGGAATGTATTTCCGATAACCAAGTGGTTTGCTACAAGAGGCTCTATTCCACGTACCCAGATTATTTTGTTGTTATTTCTCCATTTATTTATTTTTGTGATTGTTGACTTTGTTTTCCTTACCTTTTTTCCGATCGATCCATTTGGGGTTTTCCTTTTCATCTCATCTATCGATTTAGCTTTATCCCTTTTCTTGTTTTTTTCACTTATTTTCTTATTCTTGTTTGTAAGTATTCATTTGAATCATTTGATCTACAAGGAAAAATAAAAGTTTTTTGTGATGTGGACGTGGAGAAAAATTAAAAGTGTGTCATGGGAAGCAGATTAAGAACTGATGGAATTTTAAGGAGAAAAAAGTGGTATCGACATCAAATGCTGGACAATCTCAAAGAAGGTGAAACAGGCGACAAAATGAACGGATAGGAGAAAGGTGCGGAGAATGATGATGGCATTGTTAAATTTTTTTGAAAATAATTAATTTGTTTTAAAAAACAGTGGTATTAACTTTTCAAAAAATTTCAAAAAAAGTACGGTTTAAAATTAAAACCAATTTTTTTCCGATACTGAATTTTCTATGTTGTGAGAATTTCCATTCCGTTTATTAATTATGAAAATGATACAAATTTTCAATTTTGGTGAATGGAATCCATGCGAAAATTCTATGTAATTTTGAGGTCATAGATTGTAGGCGTCATTTAAGAATGCATTCTCTTCTAAAGCCAATAAACGATGCATCCTTAATTTTGTAATTAACGGTTACTTTGATGACGGTATGAAGTACCGTAAATCTTATATCGTTAAAAAGGCATAATTTATCAAACACTCTACAGGAACACAAAAAATTAAACTACATCTAAAATAAAATTAATTGACATTCAACTGTAAGTAAAAATATTTTATACTTTCTAATTTTTTTTCTTTTTTACATTTCAACTAAATTATAGGAATTTGTCTTGTTTAATTTGTTTTTGAAAAATAGTAATTGTTTTTCAGAAATAGTTTACAATAAATCTTTGTTGTGTTAATTGAAATTCATTTGATTAATCAAATATGAATTCATGTCTGAAGTACGTAATCAAACATGTGCTTTTTTGTTTGTTTACGAATCATTCAGTTGATGAAAGGAAATCATTAAATTGCAATTTAGTCTGAATAAAGCAATAATTATTTGTTTGAATTCTATTTATAAATATTTTTAGCGATACTTAAGGACTTATTCTATCTTAACAAAAATTAATTTGATTGTTTTAAAGGACAAAGTAAAAATGAAGTCATTGTTTTTTTGTGATTCCGAATGATAAGTATTGCGCAATTGTGAAAGTGAATTAGAAACAATTGGATGACCTTCTAAAAATAAACAGTCAGTGACACTATGTGGACGTAAAGGTTATTTTTAACTTTGCATGTTGCGGAATATGACAATGTGAAGAGAATCCTCACGCTGTGTGAGCAAAATTTTCGATCCACTGAGAAGTCAATAGGTCAGTAAAAAGAATTTCCAACCATATGCTGTTAAACGTATGTATTGACTCGAAAAAATTCACATCAGCGTAACATAAGAAGTTTCTTAAATAAAGGACTTCATTACATACGAGGTCAAATTTCAAATTAATGGGCTGTTCTTTGCAAATTGCTGCTGTTTGTTATTGAAACAGTTTCTTATTTCAATGGAGCAATTTCGAAATTGTGAACACGTAGTATTTTGTAAATATTTTTGATTTTGAACAAAATTGCAGTATGCAAATTCTACGGATGTTTCATTCTTTTTGTTTTGAAGTCACCTGCTCTAGATTTTTTTAAAAAACGTCTGATTAGAATTTATGTAATGCTTGATAAAAATCACTGTAACGTTATCTATATGTACGGATATTATTACAATTTTATTTTGCTATTTTGATTATGTAGTGGAAAATTTATAAGTTTAAGTGAAATCTTAATTGTTTTCTCTCTTAAACCTTTCAGAATTCGCACTGATTTTTGTAACATCAGCGCACACAACCAACGGTTCAAGAGACCAGATTAACGAAAAACTGTCTAAGTGGTACAAGAAATTGCTTCAAGATAAAATAAATCCTACTTAAAAAGCTTCGAAATAAAAACCAGTAAATTAATTAATTTGTTTAAAATCTGTTATTTATTTATAAATTTCAAAAATGGCAACATAAAAATGCTCTTTATGTTTCACTAAACTTATGCGTGTCCGAGATAAGCAGGGTCATTATGAGAATTTTGAAAGGGATATAGATTATAGGTCCGTAATAGGAATTTTCTTGATTAAAGCCGAAAAAAAGCATAAAACATAATTAAAAAATGAAATTGTTTCAGACTTTAATATTAAACATTCGGACAGAATCAAAAAATGACGTTGATGATTTTTCCGCAAAGACAAAACGTCGGATTGAAAACCTGACAATTCCACGTCGAAGGACATTAAAAGTAGAGTAAAATGGGGAAATGTTATCTGTTTTCGTTTAAGTCCAATATTAACGTCAGAATTAATAATATGCAAAACTAAAAAATTCATTTTTTTAAGATATCTCAAAAACAAACAAATGTTTAGTACTTTATTCGCTTAGGTCTTTGATTATACAACTTTTCTAGCATTTAACCGAATCTGTGTTCCTTACCGTTTCCAAAATTACCATAGTGGTCCTCCTTATCTCGAACACTTTGTATTATAAGGAGAAAAAAGAATAAATCTAACATTACTTATGTGATCTATTATAATAGATATAGTAAAATGTTTTTGAATTTTAAAATCTACATAGGCAAAATATAGGGATTCCACAGGGTTCGAATCGTGACATGTTGGATGAATGTCTTTCAAGCACAAGTATGTTTTCAAATACAGCAGTATTTCGGCAGTAATACGTAGTTTTCGATACTGATTGATTTTTTTATGTGTGTGCATATTGGCATCAAAAATAATAATTCTATATGTCTTTGAGGTTGCCAACTTCAATCCGATATTTCCGAAGAATGCGGAATGTAAACAAAACACCGTCAGCATTTCATCAATCGCAATGTACAAATGCTGACGATTAGGAAGGATAATTCAGGCGACCTTGCAGATTTCACAATAACCTACTAAACGCATATAAATAGTAGAATCATCAACAGCATAATACGCACACATCCCACGATACAGTGTTAAGTATCTAGTAAACTACACTTACTACGCAGCGTACACACGTAGTAATGTAGTACGCGTTCATATCTGTTTCAGCAATCACCCTATCATGTAAATATAACTAGTGCAATATAATGTCATAAACAGTACGTAAATCGATCGTTAATATCCATCCTCCCTCTGAAACTACAACCAGGGTTATCAAACACTATAACACCTCATGTCCAAAGGTGATTTTAAACACAACTTTGTCGACAAAGTTGTCTTTAATGCAAATTGTATTTTCGTACGTATTACTTGCACGAGTAGACACCTAGGTGTCGCAACACTTATTGATCGGGACTTTAAACCTCTTATAACTATCGTCACACTGGGAAAAACTGTTATGATATTCTGCTGTCGAGTTTGAATATTTCTTGCCCAGCAGTGTTTTTTTTTATCTTGTGAAACCATTCTTATCAATGAATATAGACTCACGGTAGCGGCGATTTGGTACAGAATCCCTTAGTTTAATCGAATTCTTGTCATGGTCTGAATTGTCATGTCTAGTTTCAACATTATCAACTTTTCCCTCATTTTCTTTGTCATCATAATCTGAAACGTCCGGGCGTGGGAACTTTCTCATAAAGTGTTTGCAGTCATAAGAACCCACTCTAAAATAGCACTATTATTATTGTGCAACTAAAGCTACCTAATAAAAACCTTTGAGTAAAAAACAAATCTTTCATTAAAGAGAAACTTTATAACACGCACCGGTCTTACTAACCTAATTATATTTTATAGTGATAATCACTAACAACTTTGACGAATGCCTGTGAGTAACTGATGAGAAAAACGGCTTGAATAGGTACTATGGGCTATACCATCATGATCGGGGGAATTTCCGATATTTGTTAATATATTTTTTTCATGTCTTATCGACTTTTCTTATTTTTACTATTGTTGTATTGTCTTTTTTTTGGTCTAAATTCTGTAAGTATAAATCTATATTCTGTATTCTAGATTTTGTTTTTGCTTTCAGGGATTTATTTTTCCAAATAAAATCCTTTGTCGTTTTATATTTATTGTCATACGATGATAGTTCTGAATGTATTACATGTCATTACTTTTCTTGTTGTTTATTTGAAAGTTACTTGGTGTAATCACTATAAAATGATTAGTTATCAAGCCCATGCAGCAAAGCAAACATAAGACTTGTGAAAGTCTAAAAAAGTTTGAGCATCAGTTCCATAGATCTGGAAAAACCGTGTCGTGGATAAAATTGACAACCGAATGAACGAAAAAGGACTTTTACATTTACTTAAAACTTGAAAAAATAGAAAAAAACAAATGGTTTAAGAAAAAATAGTTTACGTAAATATTGTAGAAAACTTTTTTTTTTTTTAATTGTTATTATTTCAGTTGAAGATGCCCGTAAACGTACAGGACTGTCAGTTATCAGTAACTACTTAAATTACTTACCTAATATATAATAATGCTTGGAAGATATGAAGGGAATTATAAATACGTAGAAGAAGTAGGTTTGTGAGCAAATTGTTCCTAGAAACCACAAGGGATTTACAGTGTTTTCAGGATGTTTGAAGTTATTAACCTCTTCGTAATCAGTCATATTTGTAAGGATATTCTCACAAAAATTCTTGAAATCTTTATCAAATTTTCAGTTTATAGCGATAGTAGTCAGATAAAACACATGATTTGCACTTTTAGCACTGCTAAAATTATCATCAGAGTTTACAAGCTTATTTGGAACTGGAAATCAAGCGTTTGACGATTGTCAAAATATGATCACCGTCATCATTAACCAAACGTCTGTTACGTAATCTTATGCGAATCTATCAATCAAGCATTTGGCAATCATCACCATAGTCAAAAAATGATAATCTCAATACAACACTGTGTGAATCTATCAATTAATTATCAGTATTGCTAAAACAACATTACCTGCAAGAAATTGCAAATAATTGAGTAACTATCAAGCATTGCAAAAACTACAAGATCAAAACCGATCACATCACAATCATGTCTAAACTGACCCCAATTTTTTGCACTTCAAGCGGTTCTAACTAAAATTTCTCATATTGCTCTTAAAGCGAAGGAGTTAACCAAATATTATGTAGAGGTAAGATTCTAAGCAATACCATAAAATCGTAATGCTTTTCAACATTAGTCGTGGTTACTGTCACCATAGAATACGCCACCGAATACATGTTAATTATTTTGGTAGATACCTTTCATTTATTCATTAACTAACTCTTGGTAATGGAAGAAAAAATCCAATGTTTTTTAACATTAATTGATGGTAAATCTAAATGTCACTCACCGTAGGTGTTAATTAACTCGGTCGACAATTTTTATTCATGGAATGGTATTAGATTACTGGCTTTCAGTATTAAAAATTGCTAGTTCTTTCTATACAGGCGTTTGAGTAGTTGTAGTGTCTTCTTGTTTTTGTTGCAGAACCAAATGGTTATAATATTGTTCTTTCTTAAATTTGTCAATGGATCAATAAAGTTCATTTACTAAGATAATCAATCAATAACAAATGTTATAGTAAGTAGTTTTTGTCTATGTGGAAATATTCTAGAAACATCTACGTGAATTCTAGTTTAAGTTGAGTTCTACAGGTGATAGAAAATAGTTGAGACAGAAACTAATTAAGAAAAAGGCGAACGTGAAATGGTTTGATAATATGGATGGGCATGTAAAAGACGAAATATTAATAAAGCTGGAGGTGCAGGTATAAGGAAACGGAAAGATTATTTCTGGGGTGGAGATAAAATAAACCTGCCTTTATAGGTGTAGTATTGCCTACGTTTGCCCCAAACAAATGGGAGCCTTAGTTTGACCTTGGTAAAAGCCTCCATTTGTTTGAGGTAAGACGTCGACAGTACTACACTTATAAATACAGTTTTATTTCACCTAAACCTATAAGACGAGACACTTAAAACATACATAATAAGTAGGATTGGGTACATGTTGAGGAGGGAATTGAGTTAAATTCAATAATCCTGAATAACTGAATATCCTCGTAAGGCTTCTTAAGTTAGAAAGTGGAGTCACATCTAATATTAAATTAATTTCCAACATTAAGTTCGTAAAAAAAGTTGATTAATGGCGATCAATAAATAAAATTTGCAAAAAAAAATAATATGAAGCGGATTTAAGAAGCCTTGATATAACTCACACAGGACTGGGCGAAACGTCGGCTAATTAAAACAAGCGTAGTCGTTTTAATTTTGTCCTTCCACCTCAAGGAATTCTTATGAAGATGTTCAGTTAAGGAGGGAATGTTTGTTGAAAGATAAAAGTTGAGAAAACCCAAAAATATAAACTCACTGATTTTTTTAGACAAATCTTCTTCAAAGAATGCGAAACCCCATCGGCCGAAAAGGTCACGGCTGCTGTTTTTTGGGATTTAAAGGTGAAAATTTTAAAAAGGAGGACGATCACAGTGTCACGTGGCTTCGAAATATCAGTTTCCAAAGCATCGTAAAATAACGGTGTATTCTTCATTTTACAATTTTTATATCTGAATAAGTCATGTGGAATCACTTGATTCCTTAAAAAATTAAGTCAATTTTTTGGAATTTTTTGAGCAGGTTAAAGAATAAGGAGAACAAGTTTCGGGTCTGATTCGATTATCACCTAAGTACCTACTATTGTAATGCTGACTTAAATTGTTACTTGACATCTAAGAAGTTAAGCGTGTACATAGTGTTACACGAGGTGATTTCTCAATGATTCGCTTTACAAAATGATTGTAGGTACAGCTTTAATCAAATTTATTTTTAATCATTAAAAACTGCAAAGTAAATCGTGACTTGTAGTTTTTGTTGTGTATTCTAATTTAACTATGAAATCGATTACAATTTTTTTTCGTTTGCCACAAAATTAAACGCTCGAGTCTCTTTGAAGATAATATGATTATTTTTGACGTAGTACAACAATATTAATTACTCTTTATTGTTATTTCCACTTTTGTGTTTCAAAGGTTTTGTTCTTCTTATCAAAACATGAGTAAATCAGGAATATATAGCTGTTATACCGAAAAAGAAAATAATAAGACTCAAAGCAAATACTCAAAGCAATATCGATTTATTGCTTTACAGATAAGAACACTATTAATAGGTGTTTTCTTAATTGCGTTTATCATTTGACGATAACTAAATGAGTAAATTTAGGCTGCATTCCTAAAATACGGACGTCATTTCTCACGTGGATTAAAGTCACGTTTAATGGATACATTCTCAACCATACGAAATAAATTTTTCAATTAAAGTTTTTATACTTTTAATAAAATACAGAATGTCGAGGTAATTGTGAAATAAAACTGAATTAGTGCCTGCTAAATAGTCGTAAATTTAGGAAATTGCTTCTTGTGTAAACGTTTATTTTAAGAATAAATATAAATAAAATGGAAACTTAATTGTTTTATTTATTTGTTAATGATTTTTTGCTTATTTTATAGTAAGTTAACTAGTGTTCAAATAAAAAACTGGGCTGAGCAAGCCGTGGAATTGAATTGATCTAATTATTTTTATAGTGTATATAAAGCTACAGCAAAGTTACGCGTGATGGCTTGGTACTCTGTATTAAAACATGATACAAATATAACCTAAAAATTGACAGAAATAAGTTACCTTGAATTATAACCTAAACTCTGTATCAGCTGACTATTTTGGTAAAAAAAATACCAAATGTCAAAGACCTACTAAGTCCAGTCTTATTTGAACGATCGTTAATTTTTAACATAAATAAAAATTAATTAGTGTCACTGACACTAATTACCCGAAAAGTTTTCTTAAAATATTAAAATGATGAATAAATTGTTTTACTAATGAGATTTTATCTAATTTTACTTTTTAATCAATTAATATCTTTAAATGTAAAATATGTAAAAACCAAAACAATTTGAACTAATACTGACCCTGCAAATTAGGGTGTGAAACGTCGCCATTGCCCTGAACTTTTTTTGCTTCAAAGTAAGTATTTTGAATACAAAAGTATTAAGGACAGTGTTTTATTCAATCCTTTTAGGACAAAGAATAATAAATTTTCTTTGAAACCGTATTAACGATTTTGAAAACAGAAAATACTACCAACACTTAAAACTTTAGTAGTTTCTTTGTCAAACACGTAAAAATAACAAAAAATAGTTGTTTTGGACAAATAATTTTGAAATCTATGTATCCCAACATTTTATGGCAAATATATTTCATAACAAAATAGCAAACAGTTTTGAACTGAATAGTTTTAGCTCAATTCGCAATTCAAAACAAAGGTCATTTTGGTAAAAAGGGTTTTAAACAAAAAAAGACACAAATATTTGGACTTTAATGCTATATTGAATCAAAGAGTTAGTTAATTTAAGCCTGAAAGTTTTTTGAGTAAAAAAGTAACATTTTTGGCGTAATTCAGCTATAATCTTATTATGTGTGATAAGAACATGTCTTTCCGGTCAGGAAGAATGCTCCAAAATTTTGGATTAATCCCTCAACAATAATCTGGAAGCGAATGAGGCAATTGAAAACCCTACCAGAAAGACCTGAAAGTTGTCAAATACCAGATCAGCTACCATATTAAAAAAATGTGTTTCAAAAAATAACGCAATGTTTTGGTGTGAACTTTTGAATTTTATTTGACTATTTCTACTATTAACAGAAAGACATTCAGAAATTTGAATCTGATCCTCCAAGCCTTCTAGATACAGAACCAACTTGTGAAAACTATAGTAGTTCTATTTGGGATTTGATAAGAATTTCGTCATATTATGATGATTCTGCAAGTTGATTTGATGGCCTTAGATCTCAACATCTAAAAGACCTAACTTTGAATTACCGGAAGTATAAGTATAATCAATCTGATACTTAGTAGAGATTTGAATCCGTCTATTGTGCCAATCTTATACGGTTCTTCGTAAGGACAACGGAGGTATCTGTCCAATTGCTGTCAGGTTGGTCTATAGGCGATTAGTAGCTAAGTTAATATGTATTAAGTTAAGGGAGCCATTTGGTGAATTTTTAAAACTCTTTCAATGTGGTTTTGGTTCACCCGGAGGATGTAAAGTCGTAGTTCACTTCACGAGTGACCCTTGTGGGCTTTTATTCTTTGGCCTAGACATTCGGAAGATTATACCTCTTCTTGAATCTGGTTCTTTGATGATGGTACCCAATGAGGGAAACCAAATGTTATTTTGAATGACTTTAAATAATTAATCATAGAATGCAAAAGAAATTGGGTTGGAAGTTAAGTAAAGCAAGTGTGCTTTTGTGGAGATAAAACTCCAGATGTTCGTTTACTTTTTAATAGAGTAGCACGAGGAATACGTTCGATCCAGAACAATTTTAACCCTTTGGAAACTGCAATAATAGTACCGACAACTATGAAGTTTCTTGAATTGAAGCGTTTAATTTCTAATCTGAAGGTATTAAATCGTGATGGTGCATTCTTTTTATTAAAGAATTCACTGGGAACACCGAAATTCACATACCTCTTCGATGTTTGAATATCAGAATATTTATCTTTCGATGAGACTCTGGAATCAGGATTATCCTCCATTTTGGATTTAAAGTGTTTTTGTCATCTTTAGTCTCGGATTGCTTATTGAGGGATATTATAAGGAAAGTCTTGAATGTATGTTTACCTGCTTTCCTTTTATCTGTTTTTTTCTACTTTTGGATTGACCTGTCGCTTACTCAAGTTATGAGCAATTGTGTCTTCTGACTTCAGTAGTAATTCCAACTGGATCTAATTTTATAAAAGAACTGAGATTGGTCAATATAAGAAGAACATCAAGTTTTCTTTCGACACTGACAAAGCTCGCTTTATGGCCTCACAAACTTCACATTCACGAGCTTGTATACACACTATTCTATGTGAGAAGTTGGGGACTCTTCTATGTATTATAAATTGCAGTAGCCCTTGGCTTGGGAATTGATTAGTGTGAACCGCATCAGCGTCATTGTAGAGAGCAAGTAAAAAAGATTGTCGTGATTGAAAATCACTGAAAGATTATCTTGTCATTAGAAAATTAATGAGATTATTCACAAACCCTCAAGATCAGCCAGAATCTGTTCTAGATTAGAACCCAGCGGCCTTTCACGATCTGACGAAAAAATACCAGATGAAACGTAAATTTATTTGGGATTCTAGTAGTGACATTTTTGTATTTTCTCATGTACGCGAATCGATACTAAAACCCCAACTGCTGTTGAAAAAGCTGCTAAATTGAAATCAACCCATTATCAAGAGACAATCAATCAATGCGGAACGTCCAAGATTTTTTGAGCCTTGCGATCCACCATGGAAACAGTTTATAGTGTCTTCTTCCGATAATAAAATATACTAATTTTTTTCAAAACCGTATTTAACAATTTTTAAAACTAAAAAAATCGAATAATTTTTGAATTTATTTATTAAAGCAAAAAGTAAAAAATATTTTTGAAACTATGAGCAAATGATTAATCAACAATTTTGACAACAAAAAATAGCTCATACTATTTTGACTATAGCGTTTCTTTGAAAAAATATTATAATGCTTTTGAAGGAGTATCGTATCAATAAAATAAAAAATTGTACGAACAAAAGTTTTCAATTTTTTGGGTCTAAAAGATTTGTGTATTTATTTCATCATTTTGAAAATTTTTTTAGCTTAAAAATAGAACAAACATTTTTGAATTTATTGAATTTTGCCAAAAAATATGCGTATTCATTTATTTAAATAACAAAATTTATTTAAATAATAAACAGATTAATAAAACGGAACACAGTTTTGACTTTAACGTTTATAAAATTATTTAAACAGAAACGTGGGCCATCAGGATGTGGGTAATAGAAGGATCATTAACACAAAAGTTATATAAGATAAGATAAGATAGGATAGGATAAGATATATTTAAAAATTAATTGATACATGTTAGTACATATAAATTCGTGTTAAAATACACTTACCCAATTCAGAAAAGTTAGAATTAAATAAATAAATATAAAAAAATAAATAATAATATGAATATGAACCTAAAATATAAATATTTATTATAATACGTTTCCAAAAATATGAATTATTTTAAGATAAATTTTTAATTTTTAGTTTCGTTTGATTAAAGTTTTTATGAGACACTCGCCTCGATGCCCCTCAACTGGAACCGCAATTCCTAAAGTCAGAAAACCAACCAATATCCATGTTTGAAAAAGATTGAGAACAACAATTTCACAAGAACTACCGTTGATGTGACCTCAACAAGGACTTGGAGTGCACAACCACCAAATGTGATCGGAATCAACACAAGTCTACTTGCAATTAAAGATGTGACCTTAACAAGGACTTGGAGCGCACAACCACCAAACGTGATCGAACTCAAAACTAGTCTACTTGGAGTTAAAGATATGACCTCAACAAGGTCATTATGACGTTTTAATACAGTGACGTTCGTATAACTCAGGGTTTCTAAGTTTAGGTAGAAGAACTTTCTATAATTTAAAGTTTGTTTTAAAGAGACAAAATCAAGAGCAGTTTTTTAACACAGTTTGAGTATAGGGTCACTACGACAATAGATCATGCCTCAACAGTTAATAGTATGGAGTCACGATATAAAATAAGTCTCATTCAGCTCGTAATATAAGGTAACAGAAATGCGTGAAACAACTGTCTCTTTTAAAGTTGATATTGAGTCTTTTATCGACTTTAGTTAGTAATATAACAAGAAAAAAAGTACTACTCACTTTATTTTGTTTTTTGTATCGTGAAGAGCTTGAGCCGATCACTGGCTACTACTCTCTGGAATTGACATCTTTCCTTGGATAAATGATTGGATACGATAACGGTCGTTAGGAAACACCTCTAGGATTTTAACCGGTCAAATGTTCTTCTGAACAAGCTTTCCGCTGGTGAGGCCTTTGATGACAGGAGGCAGCTCGACAAGGACAGCATTTCTCATTTGAAATTTAATCGCACACAGGCGATTTTTATCGTATCGTTTTTTGAGTATACTCCTGTTTTTAACAAGATTCCTCGCAGCTTTATCACGCTTGATTTGAATTTGGTCTAGTCTGTTTTAAAGGTTAAGGGAAAAAATATCGTATTTTAAGCAAGGTCGGAAGGCGATTGGTCAGTAATGGCGTTCAGCGTCATGTAGACCCCTCATTGAACATTAACCAAATGATTCTCCCAAGACTCATGCAGGTCATCAATAGAAGCGGTTAAACTTAAGATTATGCAATCAAACCTCTCAACTTGTCCATTGCTTCTAGGGCTAGCAACAGCATTTTGAACATGTTCGATGATCTCGGATTTGCAGAAGTTTTGCATGGTTTTACTGGTAAAACCCTTTCCTCTATCAGTGATAATACGAGTGGTGTTTCCATAAAATTTCATTAACAATTTTAAGCACCGAATAACTGGTTAAGTTCTTGTATCTTCTACGTCTTTAAATTTATAAAACATAAACAGCGTTAAATTGTTTAACAATATTATTATTTATAGTGGATATTATTACGTCTGCAATAACTTCATTCGGGAGGTTACAATGCTTCCCGAGTAATTTTCGTAAAAGAAGTCAATTGTATTTTGCTAGCAGAGGCTAGCACAACTAAAAATAATGTTAGCACAACTTTAATAACAGCGTTATTGAGGTTTAAATCTGAACGGGGTAAGACGACCTCAGCTCTTCAACAAAAAATATCGAATTTTTGATGTTTGCACACGAAAGAGAATAGCTAGCACAGGCCAGTACAACTTTGTTCAACGCTAGCACACCTTTGATAACGGAGTTATTGAGGGCTGGCTTCCTAAATTCACCCTCAATAACTCCGTTATTAAACGTGCGCTAGCATTAAGCAAAGTGGTGCTAGCCTGTGCTAGCTTTTGTCTTTCGTGTGCAAACTTAAAAAATTTAATATTTTTTTGTGGAAGGGCTGAGGTTGCCTTAGCCCACCCAGATTCAAACTTCACTAACTCCGCCAGTAAAGGTGTGCAAAGTTGTGCTAGCATGTGCTAGCTGTTCTCTATCGTGTGCAAACGTAAAAAAATCGAATTATTTTTGTGGGGGGGCTAAGGCGACCGAGCTGTTTTTAACAACCGTAGACAATCAGTGAAACCATTAAATTCGCGAATTAATTCTAATCGACCGATATACCGATATATTAATTTGAGGGCCAGCCGACGAATCATGCGATAAATGTGAAGGGTGGCGCCGGTTATTAGTGTGACAGTTTAAGATCTTGTAAAATAGACCGTTGAATTAGCGCTATTTCTTTCTCGTACAATTTTTCTAAAATTTTAGTCTTGTTTATCAAGATAATCAAATCAAAATCAACGTTAACAGTTAGAAAATTTCCCAAGTAACAATGCTGCATGACATCGTCAAAGAACTCGTCACATTTGTGATGTATCTTTACATTTCAGTAGTTTAGAATCTTCGCAGAATTCGTAACTGATGCAGTCGCCAAATCGCACTTTTTTTAATGTTAAAAATTGTCATGAACTCGATACAGAGATACGTGAAGTTGTCGCAAGAACTTGGGTGTCATAGCGTAGGCGTCACGAATATAAGTGACAAAACGAATTTACCTCACTTACGATTCTACGTTACAAAATCGACACAATGTCTTGACGTCACGAAAATCAAACTGGATTCTACTTAGACATGAGTAAGTTGATCTTTGCATTGTAAAATTCTTGCTGATTCTTATTACCTTATGATATAAGGGTTAGTTTATACTACTCACTTCTTTGATTTTTGAGTATTAATATACCCCCTTTTCACTATTGACCTTTTTAGAAAGATCTCCATTTCTATCTTCAAACTATTATTTTCATCAGTATTAATTATATCCAATCCTGCATTTTGTAAGGGAAAAACTTTTTGGTCGTCTAAAGTTAAAAGAAAAAAAAATTAGTATAAACGTGTATTTTAACATATGCTACAATAATATTGCTATAAAGTAAATTAATAGTACATGGTATAAAACTAAACTAAAACATAATAGATATTTCTGTATCTCAGAGCCAAACTAGGTCAAATCCAATAAACTGCTTTAGAAAGGTTTAGGGCCAGTTGCACCAAACTTGGTTACATTTAATCGTAGCTTAAAAACAATAGTATCCAAAGATTAAATATAGTAACGATTGTTTTTAACCTATGGTTAAATTTAATCGAGGTTGGTGCAACTGCCTCTTAGAGATCAAACATTATTATAGCAGCAATTTGACACAAAATGACAACCACAAAACAACCTCTGCAATTTCGCTAAAGCTTAAAATATGATTATATAATAGTGACGGTCAAGTTACTATTTCATTACAGCGATACGATTAAGTAGTTCGTCAGTAATGCGTCACGCAAAACCTTACCTTGGTTAGCGCTTCACGATTTTTACACGAATTTATCGTTAGAATATATGTGTAGAAAATTAACTATAAAGCTTAGAACAAACGGTTTCGTGACGAACTTATGACGCAATGTAAGAATCGTTTAACGATAAATTGCAAAGAATCCGTCACGCTTACGTCAAGTACTGTATTTGATCGTCACAGATTGTTACTTGTGTTAGGAACAGACTAGACTAATCACGTAATCATTAGTCGAGGGTCGCGACCAGCGCCAGTGTTTCAAGAGAGGTCGCGGGAAACAGAAGTTGGAAAACCAACATACGTCACCCAAAATCTCTAACACTATATTGAACATCAAAATTGTCTAGAGAAAAAAAATTGTTATTTTTATTTTTGCGTTGTTAAAAAGTTTGACCTATTTACCATCATTTCTATTATTCTCACACAGTGCATACAATACATACTAGATAAATAATTTATGATTAGAAAACGCACAGAATCCCACAAAATGTTCCGAAACAAAATGTCGCATCTTAATTATTAATGATCAAAAAAGAAACTGATTATTATAGTAATAACACGCTACAACCTATATACTAGTTGATGTAAAATAAATACGTGAAACTTAACATTATGTAACGCTACTAAGTTTTGAGATTAGCAAAAAAAAATTAACAAAATGTTTTTTTACAGATTATTTTCTGCACTTTAAACACCTACAAGATCGACATGAGCAAATTGTTGGGAGGACAGATAGGTTTAGAAGATTTTATATTCGCCCATAGAAAAGGTAAATTTAACTGACACGATTTTTTGTGAACGTAAAATTCCGTTGTCTAAAATTAGTACGCTTGTAATTAGCGTAATTATAGTTTAACAAGCATTGTAGCATTACATTTTTTTTACTAATTAAACCACACTTATAATTAAAATTGATTCAGGTCGACCCAAAGAAATTGAGATAATTAAATCAGAAGAGGCTCTCGGTCTGACTATTACCGATAATGGAGCTGGATACGCGTTTATTAAAAGAATTAAAGAAGGTTCTGTAATTGACGAGGCTAAACATATACAGGTGAGACTTTATTTTTGCGAATAATTCTTGTTTGTTAACTTATGATTTAGGTCGGTGACCATATAGAAAAATTAAACGATTTGAATATGGTCGGGAGAAGGCACTACGAAGTTGCCAAACTATTAAAAGAGATACCTAAAGGAACACTGTTCACTATGCGACTGGTAGAGCCCATGAAAACTGGTTTTAGTAGTATAGCACCTAAACCAACAGGTGGCAGAACCAAAAATTACGGCAGCGGCAAAGAAACACTTAGATTTAAAGCAAATGGCAAAGCTGCAATCGAAGAGCAGGTTGGTTTTTCTTGATCTTGTATGTAACATACTGTAAAAATATTTCTAGAACGACGAAATGGATGTTGGAGTCGATAAAATTAACCAAATTTTAGAAACGTTTTTAGGCATCAACGACACAGATTTGGCGACACAAATTTGGGAACTTGCTGTAGGAAAATTGAATTCAATGGATTTCGCGGAAGCGATTGATAGTTCCGAGCTTGAAGAGTTTGGATTTTCAGATGATTTAATAATAGAGTTATGGGGCGCAATAACAGATGCGCGAGATGGACGTTTGAAACATTAAGATGTGCCACCAGAAGCTGGGTGTTTGGTGCAATTTCTATACCCAGTTTAACAAAATATCATTTCAATTTTCAGAGTACTTATAAACTTAAAAACAATGTTTAATAATTTATTATACTGATTTTATGTCGAAATTATATATGACCAGAAAAATTATGTAAATACGTTGGGCTTAGCAATTGATATTTACATCTGACTGACAACAGCATGTGATATCTTTGTTACGGATAATTTTTGAGTTCTTAATTTACGTATTATGTATTAAGGTACAAACCTTGTAGTTTTACAAATATCGTTTAGTTTAATAATAAAAATGCGTTTCTTACGAAAGAATAAATCTTGTCTATTTCAAAATACTATATTAATATTTACAGTTTGCACAAAATACAATTGAAAATAGTTATTTACTTTAGAGTGTGTGAAAGTAGGATATTACGGCGCGACAGCTTGAGTCCGTAAAATCACTTTACACACGAAATTTGTATAATATTTTTGGTCGACGATCATCATTAACAAGTAAAAAGAAATTTCTACTAATTTTAAGTAGGCCTGACGTTTAACCATTTTGACATATACCACCAATATGTGTCATTTCATTTGTTTAACTGACGTATAGAAGGCGCCATCAATATCATCATCAATAAAATAATTAAATGCGCCCTTGTTCTGTACATTATTGTGTCAAGTATGGTGTAAAGTAAATTTTTTAAAATCAATAAATCAGCCATTACTTTACCGTAGGGGAGACCGGGGCTAGTTGTCACAATTTTCAAAAAATATTTTTTTTAAATAAGTGGGAATGATTTTTTTAACAATTTATTCGTCAGCAACTTATTTCATGCTTTCGGATTGACATGTAACATGACAACTAACCCCAATATGCTGGGTTGGTTGTAACGGTACCTGGGGTTGGAGAAGTATTTTTGAGAGAATTAAGATTAATTTAGGGTATTTGAAACGGCAAACAAACAAGGAAATTATTAAAGCATATCGAAAACCCACAATAGTTAGGGTTCAAGAAATCAATTGCAAAAAGAATCAAGGAAAACCCAGAAAAAAGTGGTTGACTCGAAAACTGAATCGCTTCTCTTTCCCATAGTTTTCCGTACTTTTTACGTTATTCTTTCATTAGGTCTCTAATGTTTGTACAAAAGACTACTTTTTTTTGTTTATTTAGAATCGTGTAATATTCCATAACTCCGAAAGTGGTGAGTGTGAGCGTTAATGGTTTTAATATGTCAGCAATTTTACAAGGATGATATGGGAACATCATTGCAATAGTCATCACTAACCACCACAAGGACATAAAATAGGATTGAAAATTGCCTTTAAAGCTGAATTCTATCCTGAAATATGCGAGTTGCATCCGATATTTTCAAAAATGCAGAAACAGCTTCTTGAACGGGTGACCAACTAAGCGAGGTAAACGGCTGTATATCGGAAACAACTTAACTTACGATTTTGAGGTAAAAAAAATTTTAATGAATGTGGCTATGAGAAATTGCTGGAAATTATTTTCAACTTTGTAAAATCTCTGCTAGGGAGCGTAACACTAGTTTGAAATACAGAAAATAAGTTTTCCCAAAAATATGCTCGACTAAGTTATACTAAAAATACATGCAAATGAATCTTATGTGCATAAGGAGCAACTTTAGTTAAACACTTTTTTCTCTTCAAGTAAAGTGGTGGGGGTAAGGCAAACATTGATTTCGAAGTATGCAATATCTTGGGAATGCCTTATTGCAAAAATTCGAACTGAGTTTACAAGAGTTTACTCTATCATACGTGCTAAAACCGAAGCATCTATTACTACGACCCCTAGATAGCGCTTTTTTTAAATAATAAATTTTGTCGTTTTCTTTAGAAAACTTAAATTGAATGATATGCATATGAAGTATTAAAGGCTGAAACGAATGGTGCAAACTGCAATTCTAGATATTTTTTCTACGTGAGATATTAACCGAAAACCATCCACCAGACCGTGTACAACAAAGAAATTGTGACCTTGAAAAAGGACGATTCCAAAAATGTTGTTCTAGTGTTTTCCTAGATGCCCAAAATTGCCGCTATCTTCTTCCACGCATAGCTCAGCTCTTTGTATATTATATTATAAGGGTTTCTACAGCTAATGCTATTTCTCTTCTCTCAGCCAATTCCTCCACTCTTTTTTGTCTTCCCAGTCTCCGTCTTCTAATCCTCTTTTTTCCATGGCCTCATCTACGTCATCTCTCCAAGATCTTCTCGGTCTTCCTCTCTTCCTTCTTCCCACAGGGCTCCATTCTGTTATTTTTTTTATCCAATTGCTTTCACTGCTTCTTCTTACATGTCCGTACCAATTCAGTTGTTTCTCTTCTATTCTACTTGTAGCATCTTTTTGTACGTCCATTCTGTTTCTTATCTCTTCATTAGGAATTCGGTCTGTTCGTACTACCCTACAGCATCTCCTCCAACATTCCATTTCAACCGCGTTGATTTTTGATTTATTTCTTTTATTTATCACCCACGTTTCCGCACCATATGTCATAATACTCTCTATCATTGACCCATATATTCTTCTTTTTGTGTTTTTTGTTATATGTTTGTCCCATAGTACCGAATTTAGTTGTTTAATGCAAGTTCGGGCTTGTCCGAGTCTACATTTTATGTCTTCCTCTGATGTTCCTTGTTTTGTTATAATGCTTCCTAAATATTTGAAGCTGTTTGTTTCTCTAATTTGTGTGTATTCATCTATTTCCAGTATCTCAAGTCTTTCTTCGCTTGTTGTTAAGTATTCAGTTTTATCAAAATTAATTTCTAGCCCTGCTCTGTTGTATTCGTTTTTAAGCTTCCGAACCATAAAACTAAGATCTTCTTCGTCTTGTGCGATGACCACCTGGTCATCCGCAAAGCTTAGGGTATATAAATAATCATTACGTACTGGGACACCCATTCCTTCGCATTTTTGTTTCCATTTTTTTAGAGTATGTTCTAAGTAGATCTTAAAGAGTGTAGGTGATGTTGAGCAACCTTGTAGGAGACCTTTAGTTGTTTGAAATTTATTGCTTAGCTTTTGTCCTGTCTTAACTTGTACTCTGTTGTTCTGGTAAATTGCGCGTACTGCTTGTATAAGGCTTCTCTGTATTCCCATTTCCTGCATGGCCTCCCATAATCTGTTTCTTGGTACCAAATCATATGCTTTCTTTATGTCAATAAATGCTAGGTGGATCTTTCTATTTTTTGCTTTTTTATTTTCTATTAATTGTCTGATTGTATATATGTGGTCAACACAAGATTTCCCGCTGTGAATCCTGCTTGATCTTTTCCGATTTTCTCGTGTATTTGGTTTTCTAATTTGTTTTTTATTATTTTTCCGTATAATCTGCCAATTGATGATATTATGCTGATCCCTCTGTAATTAGTGCATTTCTTTCTATCTCCTTTCTTAAAAATTGAAATTATATAAGCCTCAGTCCATTCGTCTGGTAGTCTTTCTCTATTAATTGCTCTTTGAAACATGTTTCTTATCATCCTACATAGTGTTCCATACTTAATTAATTCATTTGCTATGCCTCCTGGTCCAGTAGATTTATTGATTTTTAGTGATTTTATTGCTTTCTTTAATTCTTCATCTTCTATTGTTATTTGTGTTGGTTTTATATTCATATATAGTACTGGGTTTATCCGATTTTCTAAAAATTGATGCCTATTTTCTGTTAATAACTGTTGGTAGTAGCTTTCCCACTCTTTCTGTGATATGTACTGGATGTTAATCTTTTCCGTTGTATTAGTTTTTAGTGCTCTAATTTTCTTCCACGATTCCGAGCATCTCGTTCCTCCTATATACTGTTCTATTTCCGGACATGCCTTTTCCCATTTTTCATTTTTTCCTTGTTCAGAAGCCTCTTTGTTTCTCTGTTCTTTTTTTTTAATTTTTCTAAATTTTCTTCCGTTTGGGTGTTCAGCGATCTTTCGTACAAGACTTTTTCTCCGCTATTACTTCTTTTGTTTTCTGACTTATGTCTACTTTCCAGTTTTCTGTCTAATTTCTTCTTCGCCTAAGGCTTTAAAGCTGCTTGTTTAATGCAAAGGTTTTACGTGTTTGTGTGTTTCTTCTATGCTATTATAATTAAGTTCTACTAACTGCCTGTCTAATCTACGTTGATATAAGTCTCGTATTGTTTCGTCCTGTAACAGCTGTAGTTTTAGTCTTTTGGCTTTTCTTGAGGGTCGGCTTTTCTGGGTTTGTGTTTGTAATTTTAGATTGTTCAATTCTCATATCTCTATTATTCTCTCTCCATTATCGTTAGTTTCATCTTCTCCGAACTGCCCTACTACTTTATTATTTGTTCTTCTTCCGGTTCTTCCGTTTATGTCTCCTGCTCAGCTCTTTGTCTTGTAGAAAAAACGGCAGTTTTGATTTCCGTTCAAGGCAAGCCATGATTTGAATTTTGAATTTTAAAGATCATATTTTCTCTAGTTGTAGGCCTAGATTGAAAAACAAGATCTTTTAAGTCGAAAACGGTCACGTCGGATGACCTAGTTGGTCAAGGAAACAGGCTCTCTCTTTCTATTCAAGTTGAGTCTACTATCCAGATACTGAACTTCTTGCGTCCAATTGGGATTTACGGCAGACAAATAATCCATATTACGGCAATTTACTCTACCATGAGTACTAAAAGTAGCTTCAACTGTGTAAAGAATTGTGGATAAAAATTGAGGATTTTTGTTAATCATCCCGAGAAGCCAATGGCAATACTCGATTCTCTTATTGAAATCCATTTCAGTCAAGGCTTGGTGCAAAACCAGATGATAAGGATGGAGTCTAACAGTAAAACAAATTCACATCAAGATAAAATCAGAATAATTTCTAGAATGTTTAGAATATTTTGAATAAGAACAGTAACAGAGGACTCGTTGATGTATGGGGGGGAAAATTAAAAACAAACTTGAAATTTCGAAAAAATGGCACATAAAAAGTTGTTCATCTTGATGAGTTGGATTGGTGTTGATGAGTATGTATGGAAAAGTTTTCAACGAATCCATTTTTAAAAACGAGGGCGGGTTATATAGAGATACTAAGAGATTGAAAATCTAAATTGATTTATTTTCGGAAGTGCCTTATATTTTGTTAATTTTTTCAAAATTAAAAAAATTAAACTTGTATTATTTTTTGATTTGGGGGGTTTGTGGAAAAACTATTTTTTCGTGACGTTAATTGAGGTCAAAAGGTGTATCGGAAACATATCGACAAGTCGTTCCACATATACAGGGCGAACACGAACAAAAACAATTTTACCCCTCCACTGGTGGATGGTTTTCAATTAATAACTCAAGCAGAAAAAAATGATGTACACCATTTGTTTCAGCCTTGAATACTCCATATAACTGTGTTATAATATGCATATCATTCTATTTAAGTTTCATGAAAAAAATTATAAAATATATATTTTTTTAAAATAGCGCTATCTAGCGGTCGTAGTAAGAACCACGGATACTTTGGTTTTAGCACGTAATATAGAGCAAAGTAAACTCTTTTAAACGAAACTAACTTCGAATTTTGTAATGTTTGCCTTACTCCCACCACTTTATTTGAAGAGTTGGAGAAGAAAGTGCTTAACTAAAGTTGCTATTATGGAAATATATTTTTGTAATTCAAACTAGTGTTACGCTCCCTATCGGACATTTTACAAACTTGAAAATATTTTCCAGCAATTTCTCTTGGCCAGTTTTATGAAACTATATTTTACCAAAAAACAAAAAAAATTATAAAGCCGCTTACCACGCTTTGCTGCTTTCTCAAGCGTTTATACATTTTTAATTTAGTGAGAAAGAATATAATTAATAAAACTGTTAAGTATGTGGGTATATGTTAAATACATTTAATAAATCAAATTAATTAGGCAACTTTGTCGACAAAGTTGATTAATGCAAATGCATTTACGTACGTGATCGTTAACACAGAGTCGACACTAGGTGTTGCAAAACTTATTGTTCAAATTAATTAGATTCTAGAGTAATATGTGTTGCATTCAGAAAAAAAATTTGTGAAAATATACTAAATAAAGATGTTAACTAACAATAACAACTTAAATAAAATGCTATTAAGAATTCAAATAAGAGACTCAATAAAATTTACTATCGTATAATTAAAATAGCAAACAATAGCAATCCACTTTATAGTGATTTTACTGCACAATTCTTCGATTTAATTTCTAAAATGTTCAAGAATGTTTCTAAATATTTTTCGTAAATAGGTCGGTGCCTATAGTTTTGGTGCGGATCTGTTGCTAAGCACCATTACTACAAACTAAGGCAATTTTTTTAAATATTTTGCATACAATCGATTTAGATATATTGAATTATGCATTAGCAATTTGTTTACAATAACAGCATTAGTTTAAACAAACACGTATTTTTTTCAAGGAGAGCGGTTGATGTTTACTAGCCGAAGGATAATCATACATTAAATTTGTTTTCTTCTATTTATTTTGTTATTGTAAAATATTTCTTAGTTTTTTATGATTTATTTATGCAATGCATATTTACATAACCGATACTCACGTTTATGCGAAATATATCGTGGTAATATCCTATTTCAGCACATTCGTCACATTCTGCTACTTAGGATGGTGTGAAAAAATTCTGTTTGTTCTGTATAAATTTTTCAGTACTTGCTTCAAGTTTAGTTAATTTGCAATTGACTCTTACTTACAATGTTGGAATTTGAGAATATAAGTAATATTAATTTTTTCTTACATTTTCTGTAGCAGAAGTTGTTTTATTGGTTAATCATGATTAACAGAAACAGAGTGAAATCAAATTTCAGCGACCCTCAAACAAAAGAGAAAGGATGGGGAAGAAGAAGAATAAGAATGAAAATTGAAAGATGATTATTTTTTGTTTGAACATTAAACACGATTTAATTATTTCTATACAAACACCCCTTTTTTCACTTTCTCCGGAGAATTAAAGTTAGTACATTATAATTAAGAAAAAAAATTTTATGTATAACGACCGGCCGGCCGTCCGTTCGAATGTAAAGTAGATATCAAGAAAACCATATTTATGAAACTTTGTACAAGGACCGTATTTATAATTCCGAAGATCTGATTAGATTTTGGGCATAATCTATGTAACAAAAAGGGCCGTTAACCTACACAGATTTTAGAATTTTCGAAATATTTAGAAAAATATTCATTTTACGCATTTTGTTTCAAAAAAAATTGTTTATAATTTAATTATACACAACTTTAATTTAAATTATTTTTTGATCCGGTAAGTAATTACTGAGATATAGGTAACAATCACGCGATACTCATTATTGTAACAATATCTCCACCAATATCAATTTTACAAAAAAAGTTGAGGGTGAAAAGTTGTTAGGAATTCTATTGACTATAGCTTTTGTTTGAACCATTTTTTTTAAACGTAATTTTATTTTCGTTTAACGGTGCAATGTGGAATTCTGCGGTAAACGCTTGTTTAAAATTCTATCATCCTAGTCACATTATAAACTGTAACGAACATACAGTAGTTGTTAATTATTAAAATCAGTCGTTAGATTTTAACTGCTGTTTACATAACGAAAGATTATTTAAGTTTAGCGCAATCGTGCGGGAGTCTATATCCAGAATTAAATTTTGATTATGACCAAAAAGATATATATATTTAAATGATAAGTTTTCGACATCTGAGTGTCGACTCGTGAAAACGTTCACGTACGAAAATGTTAGCAACTTTGCCGACAGGTATGTAAAGCAGTTACATAGTCGATTCTTTAATAATTATAGCCAACCTAACAGTTGGCAAGTATAAAAATTTCGAATCGCCTGCAGTAAAGTACGCAAGAGGTTGTACAATAGCAAACAAACACTGAGAATCACCCGACAGCTGTTTCGTCCTTTTGGGACTCATCGGAGTGAGAAAACTCGAGTGTAAGTTCACTATTGTACAAACGCGCGCTGTCGACTATGTAACTGCTTTACATACCTGTCGGCAAAGTTGCTAATATCATATATATATATATATATATATATATTTAAATGATAAGTTTTTCGACATCTAGTGTCGACTCGTGAAAAGCGTTCACGTACGAAAATGTTAGCAACTTTGCCCGACAGGTATGTAAAGCAGTTACATAGTCGATTCTTCAATAATTATAGCCAACCTAACAGTTGGCAAGTATAAAATTTCGAATCGCCTGCAGTAAAGTATTGCAAGAGGTTGTACAATAGCAAACAAACACTGAGAATCACCCGACAGCTGTTTCGTCCTTTTGGGACTCATCGGGAGTGAGAGAACTCGAGTGTAAGTTCACTATTCAACAAACGCGCACTGTCGACTATATGCCCTACTGGAGGGATCACAATATTGTGAGTTCTCTCACTCCCGATGAGTCCCAAAAGGACGAAACAGCTGTCAGGTGATTCTCAGTGTTTGTTTGCTATTGTACAACCTCTTATGTACTTTACTGCAGGCGATTCGAAATTTTTATATCCGCCCAGCTGTTGGTTGGCTATAATTATTGAAGAATCGACTATGTAACTGCTTCACATACCTGTCGGCAAAGTTGCTTTAATATATATATTTATATATATAAATAATGAAACAGTTACATGAAAATTGTTACCATCTTGTTAAGTAAAACATCTGTATCATCTCTCTATTAACTACATAATATAATGGCTAAGGTCGCAAACTTTAGGAGCGCTGCGTTAAACTGGTACGAACATATTCAAGTACTTATTAAACGTATCATATAATTCGTACAACATTTTTCCCAAGCACTTTACAGTTGTTCTTAGAATCCTGTACCTGCCTTTACCTTATAAAAGTTCCAGGGATTAGGATCCCAAAACCTGCATTTATATTCAGCAATACAAGCCGGTGTGTTTTTTACGTTTACCCGATTATTTCCCACTCAAATGACAGTTACCTTAGACTATATGATTGCACCTACTTTGGCTTTAAAATTTCTCTGTAATGACTGAACAGCTTTCTATTCTTTCTTTGTTTTTGCTATAAATACGCATGTTGAATAAAATTTTCTTTTGAGATATTAATTTCATTTCAATTTCTGTTTTTTTTCACACTAGGGTAGAGGCACTACTTATGACCACTACGCATGGTGTCTGTCCACCAATGAGCTTATGTAGACGCTAAAATATTATTTCATTAAAGAATAAGTGGAGACCATAACATGAACATAATCTAACCTACACTTCAGTTGCATTATAGAAATTAGAGTGGTTAAGTGTTGCATATGGGGACTCATCTGAAATTGGGAGACTTTGTAGTTGTCAGTTTTGATGAAACAGACAAATGATCCGCGACCAGTACAGATATGCTGCAAAGGTTTTAGATATTCTATCATGTACAAAAAAAAATATTTCAATATGGAAAAAATTGTTAGTATTCTATTTAATACAAAATGACATTTCCACATAGTAGTCATCTTTGAAAATATATTCTAGTTTATACGAACAAACGCTGTTTAAAAAATACCTAAGTTTTAATCACTAACTGAATGACCAGTAGAGATAATTTAATCTACAAAATAGGAATAGAAACTAGAAACTTTATAACATTTTCCGTTTTTATTGAATTTTTAATGTTAATTGTTTTTTCTAAAAGATTAGATTTTAAACCATAATTGACCATCGATTATATCTTCGAATAAAACAACCAAAATCAAAATGAAAAACAATACAGCAAAAAGTTTGTATCTCCAAAAGATTTTTGACCCTCCTCTACGAGTTGCTTCTAGAAAAAATACTAGAAAAAAATCGTAAAAAAGAAAAATCATCATTCTCACAAACACGCCCGAAAAAAGGCCAAATAGCAATGGAAAAGGAAATTAAAAGAAGAAAGTTGTCACCTTAGGCAAAAGGACTTTAGCTACAAAGTTCCGCTTCGGACTCGGACACTTCTATGTTTTTGGTAGAAAATAGTGATGTTTCTGAAATACTTTTGATGCGCTGTTCATTACAGATATAGCAAATGTCAACAAGACTGGTATAAAAACTATTTTGCCTTAACCATATGTTAATGGGAGTACCTACTTTCAGGCATTTTACATTAATTTGGATTTTTAACTTTGTTGCATTTTTTCGTTATATTCATGTCAATTTTTCCAATTGGTTCACTGTGAGCATGTCTGCTGTTTTATAGTGTGTTTGCCCGTTTCTCTCCTTTGTAAGTTTTTCGTTTTATATATGATAAATCAGAAAATAACACTTACGACTTGGTATAATGAGGACATTTTGAGTGAATCTGGTTCGATGATGTCTAATTGTTAACAAATTGCTACAGTTTTGAAATTTATACTTTTATAAAGAGTCCCTACCACTTTGCAAAACATACGAAAATGTTGAAAAGAACCGTTTTGGTTCGCATGGTTCCTCTTTGAGGAGAGAGATTGATTTAACGTTAAACACAAACCAAGAGTGAACAGAAATGAATTACTTATTAAATTATTACAATTGTCAAATTATTACAATCACTTAATTTTTTTGTAAAGATTTAAATTTTTTTTTTTTTGTTGGTTTTGTTTCAATATGACCTGGTGGAGGTTCGAGAACAAAAAGGGTCTTCGTTGTCACCCAATATTCCATCTCCCGGCAGCTTCGAGCAGGACTCCAATTCTTGGTTATCATCTCTCGATTTCGGATCATGTCCTTCTCCAACATCTCTTCAAACTCCACTGGGTGAGTTTTATTTTGAACGGTTTTGGTTCATATGGTTCCTCTTTCAGGAGAGCGATAGTTTTAACGTTGACTAAGATGTACAGAAATAAAATATTGCTTCAGTTTTTAAATCATTACAATTTATAATTAATCACCAATGGGATTTGAATAAGACGGCTTGTTTAAAACAGTCTCAATTGTTTCTGCCCTAGTTTTAGGAGCTATGGTCTCCTTAACTCCTCCAGGTGGTGGTACAAAAAGAATAAAACAACAATATTTACCCAAAAATTTGTCGTCAGTCCCTCCATTGGATGGTTCTACCTTGGCTAAAAATGCCAGAAAACTATAAAAGCTAGGCGTCTCATTCTTTAAAATGAGCAACTTACATTCATAGATAAAAACAGGCCTAGAAGTGGTAGCGTTGTAATTTGACAAGTATAGACCAACAACAATTGATTAGGTGGCAAATTTAAATATGGGTGATGTTCTAAAACTTTGTAATAAAGTTTATTTACTAGAGCTTTATTTATATGAAAGCTTTTAACTCAATTATTATGTAAAAATGTCAAATGAAACAAAATAACATAATTAGCGTTATTGAAATATTCAATCAACGGTATCATTCTACACGGAGTTGTACCTGCAGGCTATTATTGGATGGTTATATTAGCGCCACTAGTTGTTAAAATTATTTCGCATATTTTCCAGGATTTTTCTTTTGTTCTGAGCGCTGTATGAATGATTTTCATTAAGCATATTGGCTTCTGAGTTTAGAACACCCTGTAGGAGTTATCGATTAAGTTAACGTCAAAGACTAATTTGTACGGCCCGTTGTCACAGTTTCAACTTCGTAACTTCATTAATAATAAAAATATCGTTACTTCTTGAGAACTCGATGTTTAGAACAAATTTTAAAGGTATAAAAATATTTCAAAAATGGTTAATTTTAGATATAGCGTATGGTACAAAAACTAAAATGAAATAAAAAATACTACAGTAAACCTCTATTTTCGGCCACCTCTTAAGGGAGCGACCTCTAAAACCGGCCAAGTTTTCCTAAGTTCAAAACAATTATACAGAAATAACCATATTAAGAAAAGGGTATCAACATCAACGGGAAATACTTGAATAACCTTTAGGTATGCAGATGATATAGTATTAATAGCAAAAACTAAAGAAGAACTGCAGCAAATGATGATAGAACTGAATCAAGAATCAAAAGATTGGACTAAATATGAACCTAGACAAAACTAAGGTAATGTTTAAAGAAGAGGGTAAAATACAGCTAGAAAACAAAGAAATAGGAATAGTGGAGGAATACATCTATTTAGGACAAAAATAATGATAGGAAGAGGAAATCAAACGGTAGAGATAAAAAAGGCGGATAAACAAACATGGGCGGCAGTTGGAAAGTTAAACTTCATAATTAAAAACAAAAAGATCTCGATACATTTAAATAAAAAAGTATTCAATTTGTGTGTTATGTGTTATGGAGCGGAAAATTGGACATTGACACAAAGAAATATAAACATCTTACGAACAACATAACGCGTAATAGAAAGAATAATGCTGGGAATAACATTAAAAGATAGAAAATACAATAATTGGATAAGACAGGTGACCTAAATAACAGATGTAGTAGTAAAGGCCGCTAAACTGAAATGTACATATGCAGGGCACGTGGTAAGAAGTGATCCAGATAGGTGGACTAAAGCGATATTAACCTGGAGACCTTATACTTTTACAAGACCAAGGGGTAGACCACCCATGCGATGCACGGACGACCTTAAATTAACAACAGGCCTTAAATGGATACAACAAACAAACAACCGAGAACGATGGAGAGAAATTGAAGAGGGGTATGTTCAAAAATTGACGTGAAACGCTATGAAAGAAGAAGAAGAACCATATTAATGACCCTCCTAATAGCGACCACCTCTCGATAACGGCCACGGCCACTTATTTGTAAACTTTCTTAGAAAAATACATGTAATTCTACCTTTCATTTCCGGCCATTCTTAAGTAAAGTCATTAGTAGACGACAGCTTAGCGTTCAAGTTGTGCATAATATATATTATTGTTTCATTGTGTGAGGCTTAAGTAATTACCAATATTTAAGAACGGATTTAAAGAATTTGTTCGATTTACAATAGACAGTCATTACAGAGAAAGTGCAATTAAAAGGATCATTAAGCTCACCCCAAAAATCGTATTTTGCGTACATAGTTTGAGTTAGTATGTTCAACAGTGCTGTTATAAATAGACGTACAGAAAAATTACAATGTCGCTAAAAAAAACGTTTGTCTCTTAAAGAGAAAATTGATATAATTGTGAAAAAAAAAGTTCAATACCAGTGCTAGAAAGTTGGCTAAAAATTTAGTGTTGGAAGAACACAAGTTAACGATATTTTAAAAACAAATGTGATTTAAAAAGCTATTTGAAGAAGGTTCCAATACAGAGCAGAAGAAAATTTCCTAGAACTAAAGGTTTAGAAATTGACCGAGTAGTTTACAATTGATTTTGTAAAGCTAGGAATAAAAATATCTCTATATCTGGACCTTTAATAAAAAAGAAAGCATTGGAAGTTGTGGAAAATTTAAAAATGACGGAATTTAAAGCTACAAATAGGTGGCTTGAGAAATTTTGTCCAAGACATAATATAACCTTTAAAACAATTTGCGGGGGTCAGCTGATATTAACCTGGACACTGTTAAAGCTTAGAAAGCAAAGCTGTCAGTAATATTGAAGGAGTATTCACCCAAAAATGTGTACAATCTGACGAGACCGGACTTTTTTACCTTGCGATGCCAAACAAAACGTTCTCTTTAAAAACGATAAATGTAGTGGTAAAAAAGCTGTAAAACAAAGATTGACAATTTTATTTTGTACAAATATGGAAGGTGATAAGGAAAATCCGTTAATCATTAGAAAAAGTAAACACCCAAGATGCTTTAAAGGCTCTCATATCAACAAATTGTCCTTAGAATGGGTATCTAATAAAAAAGCTTGGATGACGGTAGACATTATGACTTCCTGGCTAAAAAAATTTGATGAAGAAAAGAAAAAAGAAAATAGAAAAGTCTTATTATTTCTGGATAATGCCACGTCTCATCCCAAAGTGACTGTTGAAAATGTGAACATTGTTTTTCTACCCCCAAACACCACATCCCATTGCCAGCCACTGGATCTAGGAATTATTTAAAACTTTAAGATGGCATACAGGAAGTTTTTAATCAAAAGGCTGCTAACATTCACAAATACCGAACGTTGAAGATGCGGAAAAAAATTTTAATTTAACCAGCGCTTTAGTTTGGATATCAGTAGTCTGGAGAAACGTTTCGCCTATTACAATTGCTAAATGTTTTGCGAAAGCAGAATTCTCGGAAAAGGTCCTGCAAGAAAATTTCGATGAAGAAAACAAAATTCCACTAGCTCAGCTTTTTCCTGTATTACTAGAAGGTAATCAACGTGTAAGCCTTGAAAATTATGCATCTATTGATTGTGATATTTTGACCGAAAGCCCCAATTTAAGTATTCAAGATATAATCAGTGAATTAGACTATAGCGAAAGCTGTGTGATTCGAACAATGAAAGTGGTGCAGAAGAATCGAAGTTTTTAGGTCAAACATTAAAAATATGAGTGAAGTGTGTAAAAACTAAGAGATGTGCAAAGTTTTCTAATGATAAGAGTGAGCTAGCGGTAGAAGTACTTCAAATTTTATCAAAATGTGAATCTTCTGTTTTACAAACTAAACTTAAAAATGTAAAACAAACCTCAATACAAAAATATTTCACAAAATGTAATTTAATGGTATGTATATGTATGTAATTAATTATTGTAATAGGTATAACGAGCAATTAAAAATAGGTACATATTATGTAAATGTATGTATTATGTATTCAATATGTATAACTCTTCCATTATTATATCGTCTAATTATTTAATATTGCATCAGCACATTTATAGTACCCTATAGCGAATCGTGTTATGTTCCATACTTAAAAAATTTTAATAAACAACGTATTGCAACAAATTTTAGTGACCGCTAGTTAGAGGTTTTACTGTAGTTTCCATTTAAAAAGAGCAAGATGGACTCAGGTATAATCGGAAGTTTCTCATTCATGATACATATTGTATTTAAACTTAATGTTCTTGGAAACCACTACTAGTGTAATTTTAATAAAATTCTGTTTTCCATAACTTCTAATAAAAATTCTTCATGTTACACCTTGTATAAAGAAACTGTTTTCAAAATAATGTTCTAGAAATCCGAAAACATAGTGTAAGATATCAAGATTTCACCACAAAGTTTTAAACTTCACCCTATAAAATCGAGAAAAAATGTCGTGTCTCAGTAAACGCACATACCGAGCGTTCTGTGTTTACGTTAGTTAACCATAAATAATTGAAGTCGTGTCTTATTAAAAAGTTCCGTTTTTTCTTTCAAAAGTAAGAATACTTTTACGGATTTCTCAACTAGAATCATATCCATCAGTCGAATTCGAAAATATAATTTTTTATTTAGTAATAATTCTCATTAAAAAAATGCAAAACAATGTACAAAATTATTCTTGATTAAATACGGATTGGTTTAATTTGAAATTGTTAATAAAAATCTAAAATTTTGGAAACAGTTTGAACGATCGTCTGTGGGAACACGGCGGAGCGGAAGGAGTTCTAATACAAAAAGGGCAAGGATAACGATTGTAATCAAATAAGCTAAGGTGAATGTTTATGTTCCACTTCATAAATGCTTCTATTGATTAGTTTAAAAAAATATTATTCATAAACTGGATATGTAAATAATCCTATAAGGAATAATCTATTTTTGTATCTCTCTGACCTTTAAAAACGGCGAATTACAAAACAAGTTTATCATTACCATAAACTTATTTCATAAATTATCGCTGTGATATCAGAATCTTTTCATTTTTAAGAGAGTATTTGAATTTGGAACTGCGATTTTTGTACATCTGTTTATTTTAGTACTCAACGTAGTTTAGTCAGTGTTGTGATAGAACACGTCCTCTTAAAAACCATGTTAAAATCGTTACGTGTGCCCTTGGTTAGGGGAATTTTAACACTTGTGAAGAATAAAAATGTTTTTTAATGGAAGATATAATTTAATCAAGGTAATGCACTTACTGTTATTGTTAATATTTGTAAGTAAAATTTTTGGATAAAAGTGAGGTTACATTAAACGTCAGATGTAGGTCGTAGATGCGACAGTTAAATTTAGTCTCATCGCTTATTCTAGTTCTACCGGTTCATTTAAGTTCTTGTATTGATCTGAAGTAAGGTTATGCGCGACGTAATACAATGTAAATTTAGCGAAATATGTTAACAGAAGTTATAAATGTTTTCGTAACAATAACAGTAAATATGTTGCTCGTATAGATTAGGCTGCAACTCTTGCATGTTTGATTTTATTGTTGACGTCACGTTTCAAAATTCTATTCTAAATAAAACTGTATTGATTTACGACGTAGAGTTTAGTAGTTTTGATAACAGCCAGCAATAACTATAACAAATTAGCACTTATGATTTATCAGTATTTATTGGCGACTTTCAAGTTTTTAATTTTCTTCTACTACTCCTGCAAATTTCACATTTTACCATGCGTAATTTGGTGTAATATTTTATCGTGATCTCAAAAAATTTGTTTTGTTTGAACCTAACAATATAAATTTTAATTTGTGTACAAGAGGCTACAACTATCTAGTTAGCTTTATGATTGCCTTGTTACCAAATTTCTGTGTGCGATATCAGCAATGCTAATTGGTTCATCAACATTAATTCATCTATAACATCAGTTAACATGCAACTTCAATCAAAATTTTTTATACTTCGCAAAATGGTTAACGGAGAATAATTTTTTATTATATGCTTCGGTTTGCGTAGATTAGATTACTGTTTGGAGTAGTTTTTCTTTTGACGCAAAACTGTTTAGGATCAATTTTACCAGTTATGTGGATATTTTTTTGATAGGAAGCAGTTTTACTATTTTTTGTCGGCAGCGCGAGAAGAAACCATGTTATTAATTTTAATTACTACTACTAAATGACAATTCATAATTATAAACCAGGACACCTATATAAAAATGGGACGACATTGTCTTCGTCCAGTAAATATGAAATTAGCCATAAATCAGCCATAAAAATGAATTTTACTGTTACGCTATTATCTATATTGAGTTAAATGTTTACAACTACTAAAACAACAATTAATTAACACAAATAATTCTTATTTTACTATTTTAACATCCACCTCGAAATCTGATATTTATTTTATTAAATTTTCTGTCCTGTTTTTTTTAACGTGATCCCTAAATCAACAATTAATTATTATTTCTAACAAATGAATTACTTTTTTTAATTACATACACTATCAAATGAAACGAATCCCTATTTCTTTGACCTGAGCATTAAGTTTGATTAGCATAAAATGTCACCGGTGTGAAGTTAGCCATAACTCTCAGCCCTAGATTTAGAAAACTTTAAATTTTAATTTTTCTCATATGTATTTCGATTTTCGTCTAATTATGTTAATTTATATACAAATGTAATTTATTGTTGTAGCTGTCATAGAAGTTTGGATACAAATATTTTTAAGCACCAAATATGCTTGAACATATTACGTGGATCGAATTCGTGGATGGAAAATTTGACAAACTTATACGGCTTATTTTCTCAATTTTTTTATTGAAACGTGTTAAGGGATGATTAAACTAATAATAATTTAAATGAAAAAATTAGGGCACATACGACCTGTTTTCGAAAAAAAAAAATTCAACAAGAAATATACTCAAAGTCATGCGGGTCTATAATTTGTGGACCCATTGATTATTACCCACTATCCATCCACGAAAATGTGTCTGATGTTTTTGACGTCCAACACAATTATTAAATGAAAAAAACTATTAATAAAATTACAAAATAAATTAAATATGTAGTATTTGTTGCTAAATTTCCACAAAAATTAATTCACGCCAACATGTTAAAAAACAATTTGCTATGCCTCTGAATTTGTTTAAACATATTTTTATTTTTTTAAATAGCAACACATACTACATATTTAATTTATTTTGTAATTTTATTAATAGTTTTTTCATTTCCAATATTTAATTATTGTGTTGGACGTCAAAAACATGAGACATATTTTGTAAATGGATTTGTGGGTAATAACTTCACATGGGTCCACAAATTATAGACCCGCATGAGTTAAGTATATTTCTTGTCGTTGAATTTTTTTCGTAGACAGGACGGTGTCCTTAATGTTTATCGTTTTTAATTATTATTGGTTTTATCATTCCTTAACACTTTTAAATAAAAAAATTGGGAAAATAACGTTTATAAGTTTGTCGAATTTGCAATCCACAAATTATAGACGCGCATGAGATAAGTATATTTTTTGTTGATTTTTTTTCGAAAACAGGACGTATGTGCCCTAATTTTTTTGTTTAAATTATTAGTTTAATCATTCCTTAACACGTTTCAATAAAAATTGGGAAAATAAGCCGTACAAGTTTGTCGAATTTGCAATCCACAAATTATAGACGCGAATGAGATAAGTATATTTCTTGTTGAATTTTTTTTTTGAAAACAGGACGTATGTGTCCTAATTTTAAATTATTAGTTTAATCATTCCTTAACACGTTCAAATAAAAAAATTGGGAAAATAACCCATACAAGTTTGTCGAATTTGCAATCCACAAATTATAGACGCGCATGAGATAAGTATATTTCTTGTTGATTTTTTTTCCAAAACGGGACTTATGTGCCTTAATTTTTTTGTTTAAATTATTAGTTTAATCATCCCTTAACACGTTTCAAATAAAAAATTGGGAAAAAAAGTCATACAAGTTTGTCGGATTTGCAATCCACAAATTATAGACGCTAATGAGATAAGTACATTTCTTGTTGAATTTTTTTTTTTTTGAAAACAGGACGTATGTGTCCTAATTTTAAATTATTAGTTTAATCATTCCTTAACACGTTCAAATAAAAAAATTGGGAAAATAACCCATACAAGTTTGTCGAATTTGGCAATCCACAAATTATAGACGCGCATGAGATAAGTATATTTCTTGTTGATTTTTTCAAAAACAGGACTTATGTGCCTTAATTTTTTGTTTAAATTATTAGTTTAATCATCCCTTAACACGTTTCAAATAAAAAATTGGGAAAATAAGCCGTACAAGTTTGTCGAATTTGCAATCCACAAATTATAGACGCTAATGAGATAAGTACATTTCTTGTTGAATTTTTTTTTTTTTCGAAAACAGGACGTATGTGTCCTAATTTTTTGTTTAAATTATTAGTTTAATCATTCCTTAACACGTTCAAATAAAAAAATTGGGAAAATAACCCATACAAGTTTGTCGAATTTGCAATCCACAAATTATAGACGCGCATGAGATAAGTATATTTCTTGTTGATTTTTTTTTCAAAAACGGGACTTATGTGCCTTAATTTTTTTGTTTAAATTATTAGTTTAATCATCCCTTAACATGTTTAAATAAAAAAAATTGGGAAAAATAAGTCGTACAAGTTTGTCGAATTTGCAATCCACAAATTATAGACGCTAATGAGATAAGTACATTTCTTGTTAAATTTTTTTTTTTTTGAAAACTGGACGTATGTGTCCTAATTTTAAATTATTAGTTTAATCATTCCTTAACAGGTTCAAAATAAAAATTGGGAAAATCAGCCGTACAAGTTTGTCGAATTTGCAATCCACAAATTATAGACGCGCATGAGATAAGTATTTTTGTTGAATTTTTTTCGAAAACAGGACGTATGTGTCCTAATTTTTCATTTAAATTATTAGTTTAATCTTCCCTTAACACGTTTCATTAAAAAATTGGGAAAATAAGCCGTACAAGTTTGTCGAATTTGCCATCCACAAATTATAGACGCGCATGAGTTAAGTATATTTCTTGTTGAATTTTTTTCGAAACAGGACATATTTTTCTTATTTTTTCATTTAAATTATTAGTTTAATCATCCCTTAACACGTTTCAATGAAAAATTGGGAAAATAAGCCGTACAAGTTTGTCAGCAAATTTTCAATCCACGAATTCGATACACGCAGTGGCGGCTCGTGGTCAATCATATTGGGAGGTCAAAATTAATTTAAAATAGGCATACTTAAAAAATATAAATAACCTCAAATGCACCGCAAAATTTTATACAATCTACAATTTTGTTCAAAATATAGCGATTTTTCGAAACATTTTCATTAAAATCTTTAAGGATTTTCTATAAGCATTGTCTAGCTGTGTACGAATATCATCATTTCCTAAGGTTGCAAAATTAACTTGAATTTATAGCGATCTGACGAGTCTTTAGAAAATAATAAACAAACAAAACAGTAAAATACGTTGATACTTCACAACCACATATTCAGTTATTAAATCGTACATTACCTTGCGAAAGTTTGATGAACATCTTTATTTTTGTTTTGCTAGTTTGTCGTAAACTTAGTTCTGGCAAAGGACGACCATTTGCCTTGAACTCAACTAATTTTAAAATTAAGTTTGTTAGCACTTCTTTTAGTTGTTTAATTTTCTGCACTACCGACATTTTCTATAATAGCGCATGCACACGCGAATCAAAAATAGTTTATTTACAAAACAACACAACAACAGTAAAAAATATCAATATAAATTCTAAATTGATTTAAAACACGCAAAAATCAAAAAAAATCGTTAGATGTACAATCTCTATTCGAAGCCAACGTAAACTGTGGACCCGGCTTATGACCCAAAATTGATTATTGCTTCGGACGTTTGCGTTTATTCGGCGCTAAAATGTTTTTGAGTTTTTTCGGGTAGATCTAGATTCAATGCGGACAATTTTGCACCGCCAGCCCAAGGTTGAGAAGGATGAATAACTGAACGACGGCCGATAAATTTTAAGTTATTATACTTGCGACTTACGACTTCGAGCAAATTACTATTTACAATAAACACATAATAATTAATTATTTTATATATTGTCAAAATTTTTTGGGAGGTCATTGACCAATGACCCTATGGACAAGCCGCCACTGGATTACACGTAATATGTTCAAGCATACTTGGTGCTTAATAAAATACTTGTATCCAAACTTCTATGACAACTACAACAATAAATTACATTTGTATATAAATTAACATAATTAGACGAAAATCTAAATTCATAAGAGAAAATGCATTTTTAATAAAATACTAAAGTTTTTTTTCTAAATCTAGGCCTGAGAGCTAACGCTAACTCCCACACTGGTTAAAATGTTCTGTGATTGCAAAGAATCATACAAAATCTTACGTATGAGGTGTTACCCCCTTAAGCTCCCTTCTCGGAATAAAATGTATTTGGTTGAATAAAGAATTACAATACATTTCATATGTGGTGTCACTTGACACGCCCTGTAAATTGAAATTTTTGTAATAGAGACTGCCGGAGCACGCCAAGCATGTGTCAAAGCAAATTTTATCGATAATTAATGTCCCTTGTAAACAAGGAATTTGCATTCTCGACCATATTGCAGTACTTTCTGACTTTTTTTTATTTATCGTAAATAGGGTTGACCGATTCATATAGCTGTATAGAGAATCGACATGGGGGCTGCCGGGACCACCCTGATGATATTTCGGGGTCAACTTTGTCTTCAGAATATGTCCCCCTAGAAATGACCTGTCCGAGCGTTTTTTTTTGAAAGTATAAGATTGCTCCAAAAAACGGTCAGTTTCGTTTTTGGTGGACCACCCTGCATAGTCCATAGTGGACGTTCGAGAGTGAATTTGAACGTGTTGGCGTGGATCAATTTTTAGGCAAATTCAGCAATAAATAGTTTTTATAATTACAAAAAACACTATCTTATATATTCTGCCCTTTCATCATTCTGCACCAGTAATATCTTCCTCCTTCTTCCTTTCATTCTTACTTCACTGTACTCCTGTAACTGGTATGAGCTATGTTTTCCAGTTGTTTCCACACATTCTGCACATTCTCTCTGCATCCGTTCTCCAATACTTGTTTATATTTTATTCATTTCTTAAACTAAACTTGGCTATGATTGTTTTCTCTTCCACACTTTTTTTTCTCTATTAGGAACTTTGGAATTCTGTCCACTATTAAATCTTTGTACTTACCGTTGTTTTGTTGTTTTAACTTTTACATCTAAGTCTTTTATTTCCTCTCGTGCGTATTTTCTTCTTTTCTATATTTTACTTTTTGTCCTCCTCTGTCTAACATACGTATAGTAATTCGTTTCTTTCTTGTACTCAATCCTTTGCTTTTAATGGTATCCCGCAGTTTCTCTGTCCACCTCTAAAGTCCATCTCCAGTATTTTTGCTGTATCCTCTGCAACTTCTCCCATTTCTTCCATTCCTTTATTGCTGAATTTCTCTAAAAACTAAATGTTCAAATTCACCCTCAAACCTCCACTACGTATATAATTAACATTAATTATGTAATTATAATTAAAATTTTCCTATTATTTTATTACGAGTTTGGAAATCAAGCTTTTTCCGTGTCAGATGGAATTTTCTTGTGGGAACCGCAGACGACTGCAGAAATCCTGCGAACATGGAAAAAGTGATTTTTGCTGAGAAATGAACCATACCAACTTATGGTTTTGTTTTAGGGCATAACTTTTCATTGGTAAATCACAGCATTCATGGGTAAAATTTAATTTATACGATGAAAACAACAGAAAAAATTAGTAACATTGAGATCCAACAAAATTCATTTGGTACGTATGTTATGGACAAAATGGCACACTACATGTGGACAAAATAACACACGTAAAAGCTATAAAATTATTGACAAAGTTCACAACATCAGTCCAAGAAACATGGGCCCAACCCAAACAACTTAAACCCACTAACCCCAGTCTTCTCCATACTTAATGGGCAAATTGTCTTCTTTGTTGTCTTTTGCAAATAAATTATTTTTAGATTTATCTCCATCATATTACGAGTAGATGGAATAAATGAGGTTTGTCGAGTCTTTGGTTTTCCTTGTTCACTAATAAATGATTATTTAGGGACTTGAGAAATTTCCTCAAAAGGGAAAGCGAGAGTGGAGGACAATAGATGTTTTTATTAACTGTTGGTGAATGATTCTGAATTGAATGTGTTAATGCAAGTTGTCCTTCTTTATTGGAGATGTTTTCCGTCTGTATGTTGGTTTCTGTGCAGGCTCATAAATATAATTGGGAAATATTTCAGGACTTAAAGGCTACATACCAGTACTTTGAAATTGTGTAACAACACGTCCAGGATGTGATTTTAGGCATTTTGATATTCTTTGATTAAAGTAGGTTTTGAAGGGTGCAAAAAAGGAGCCATCTAGGGGCTGCATGCGATGAGTGCAATGCGGTGGTAAACAAATAATAGTGCATAGTTGTTTAGGATATTCAATCCCTTTATGATTAGCATGCCCGTCGACAATCAAAATGATCTTATCATCAATAGATGATTTAACAAAATCTGAAAATGTTTATCTGTTTCAAATATATGTTTGCTGTCATCCACCCTAATTCTTGTGCTACGCTTCGAGTGTCGTTAACAGTCTTGTTTGTGCCATACTCTGCACTGATTCCTTCCAGTAGTAGCGAATTGTACAGTGGATAGGCCTGACTCGTCAGCATTATAAATGCGATATGGCCTAAAGTTTTCAGACTCAAGCAAATTTCCATAAAGCTTAAAGATCTTTTGGAATTATGGCCGATTAAAAGCTTACTTAAAAAAATACCTTTTATTTCTTTTTAAAAATTCTTCCACCTTTTTGTTCAGCTTTTTGTTTTTGTGTATTAAATTTATGGGGGAAACCATTCCCATCTCAAAGCTAATTCTCGAACACGTTCTCGTTCACGTGAATCAAAATAGTCTATTGTATCTTAAAATATTTATTTCAAATCTTTGGTAGTGATTTTTGCTCGTGATTCCGCACGCTCACCTCGGATCGCACTCGGAACCTATCACTCGCATCTAATTTTCTTTTAATCTTGTTACAACAGCAGAATTTTTAAATCGGATTTGACCGTCGCGATACAAGCTTCATTCCCTTTGAACCAGTATAAATACAACCTACGAAGCAGAACTCATCAGTCTACATTTACCTCTGAAGAAGCTGACCACTTCCGTTATCGAAACGTTAGGAAGAAATTCCAATCGACGATGGTCTTTAGACCTAAATCTAGACAAATAGACCGGGAGCCAGTAAATCGTCGTATGATTTGCTTCACGTCAAGGCTGTGAGGAAGGTTGGCCAGTAATATTTCTTCCACGAAAATACAAGTATGGCGATCGTCAGGTGTCATCTTCTCCTTGGGGCGAAGTCTTGTACGTGTTAAACAAATACATGTTTTTTGGGGAATAGTTCAACTTATATTATTTCAATCAGGAGATAGTCAAAGTACCGAAAGGCAATATGCCATACCATACGGCGACGGCAAATGTCCGCAATACTTGTCAAAACGTATCACTTTCTAACGTATAGGGGACATTTGGCATCGCTCTACCGGTACAAGCACGTTCAAACTTTGCTCTAAGGGAAGATGACACCTGACACAGTGCATATTTATTCGTGCAAGAAATATTACTAGCTAACTTTCCACAGAGATGGCAAATCATACGACAATTTTCTTGCTGGCTCCCAGTATAAAAACCTTTCTGATTCGCGTGCTACTGTAATAAATGAGGTATTTTGCGTTCGGTTATGTTTACTCTTTAAATCACCTTCTCGACAACAGAAGGAATTGAATTTTACTTTTTGTTTTTATGGGTAGCACTTATCATATCTACAAGTTGATATCTTTTAGTTCGAAAAATTCAATTTCGCATCCTTGAACATAATTTTATTTGAATTTGGTCTTGTTTTCTATTTCTTCCCACTTTTTTCCTTTTGCAACCAAAAGAAACATACTGAAAATGGGATGTTTTTTTAGTTTCTTACTTTTATTTGATATACCAGCAGCGGATGCACCAAAATTTCAATTTCTCTATTTTAGTAATATATTAAAAATGCTAGTGTTTATTACCATTTGAACTTTATTAGCTGGTTTCGATCCATTGCATGAAATTTGTGCGGTTCAGTATTATTATAGTCTACTATTTACACAATAATTTATCAAGTTATTGTGTGAAAATCTACACTTTTATTGATCAGTACACCTTTTCAGAAAATTTTAGGCAAATATAAGAATTACCTTGTAACCATCTAGTGCAAATTCACAAATTTATTTCCTTTCTTGAATCCAACCTGATGAATTTTCTATATTAAAAAAGCTAAACTGGATCACTTTGATTAAACTCACAGGATGCTTTTTCCATTATTTTCTTTTTAATATTCTTCCAATTCCTTCTTCCTTATTCTTTTACCATGCGGTGAAGCATATGTTTTTAAATGGGAGTATATAGAAGTTTGGTGAATTTCTTCGACCACAACCCTTTTATTGCGATCAGTTGTAATTATAGTAGGTTACAACTTTAAATTGTAGCATAATCTACCAGAATTAGTTTTTCAACTACGTTTTGATATTCTTAAAATTAAAATTTTGGGAATTAAGTTTGAAACATCGATTTTGTGCACTCCATTCTACTTTTATGTGGATGGTGCAAGCACAATAAGCGACTGATAAAAAGACAAAGAAGGTGACGAGGTTCTTGTGTGCCAAGGTGATTAGTCCATCTGATCCAGAATAAAGAGAACGGGACGAGCGTTGCATTTACTGAACTTAATTTTGCATCGATTCGCTTGGTTGTACATGAAGTTACAGAGTCTACCATTCGGTTCTAACAGCAAGTTAGGCCAGTTTATTATTATTATTAATTAAAATCAACGTGTCGTTTCCTTAAACTGAAAATAAGTAGTAGGAAATTTGTACGTTAATAAAACTATAATTTTTTTGAAGTTGAAGTATTTTTCAAAAGTTGAAATTGCTTCATCTTTACATCATTTTGATACTGGTTAAACTCTCGCACTTTAACAAAGCTACGAAGCTATTGATACGGGTAGTCACAAGACTACGTTAAAGATAACATCTACATCATCGTTAAAGTTAAGCATCTACAAAATTGTTACCATATCTACAGAGAAAATTTCTGCGTTCAAACTGGCCTATTTTGTATTTTGAAACAAATGTAGTGTGTTAAAATGTTTTGGGTTTTCGAGGACGAGGTTTTGATATTAAAAACACTATGTAAATTGAAGGAAATTATTGTTTTCCGTTTTTTGAACTTCTCATCCCTCAGATACCAAACGAAGAAAAATGTATTTCGGTATATCACAGACCCACTACATATTTTTCTGGCCATTATTTTGTCCAAAATAGCTTTTAATTGAATTTATAATACTCCCACTTTGATTGGGAATGCACCAATTTCAAACTTTGATGAAATGTTGTTCCAAAGCTTCGTAGGAAACAATCGATCAATGTCAATCGCATTTACCTTGAGATAACCTAAATATCGATCGAAAACTGTTAGTGCTTTTTTAACAATTTGCTTGAGCAACACCATAGAATGCCTGCAGTAAGACCACGTCGATGTTGTTTTATATTTCTGATTTTGATAGAGACCGAATTATCGGTATTTAGGAAGAAGGTTTTTTGTGAAATCGGAAGTGTCAATCGTGACCATATTTGCTGAATTTGGTGTGGATGGTTAGAACAGGGTATTAGACAACATCGTTCCGTTGGAAAACCCCAGCGTAGCAGCAGTAATCATGAGTTCGTCTTTTGGGCTGCATTCATATCGGCCAATCGACGCCTCCTTTAACCGCACCGCGGAAGATTGTCAGACTGTCATGGTGTCAAGAGCGATACCATTGTTTTGTTGACTCTTTTGAAACTTTGTCTTTTAAATTTTAATGCAACATAGCTTGAAATTCGTAGCTTGTTTTTTCTGGGTGGTGCAATTGATGTTATGAAAGTAAGTGTCTTTACATGTCAAACCGACTTTTGAGACTACGACATCATAATAACAGTCTTAATGGAAATGGTTAAAATTTATTAACTCTCACTCAAGGTTTAAGAGTGATTTCTTCTACCACCTTAAAAAGCACCAGTTTTTCTAGTTTACATCAACATCTTTATCGAATAAACAGGTAAACTTCTTAGCAAAAAACCATGGGTGTTGTATTAGGCCAAAACTCGTTTCTAAGTGGGCCGTGGCTGAACATTATTTGAACCCTGGTCCCAAGATAGATTTTAAAAACTGTTTTTTTGATTGTCAAATCTGCTTTCTTCAATTCATTTTTTTCAATTTTTTATTTATAATGGTAGTTTGTCATATACATGTCAGATTTAAAACAAAATGAATTTATCTCTGAATGACCAATAATGATTACTTATTTTTTGTGGTTGGTTCTGTTGAAAATTATGCTTGCGCTTCAAGTGAGTTTACGTAAAATAAAATAAATCAATGTTAACTAGTGTCGTCTAGATTTGGATCTAAAGGCCGTCGTTGATTGGAATTTTTTCCTGAAGTTTGGCTAACGCGAGTGACCAGCTTCTTCAGATGTTCTCTCATCTTCGAAGTTGGATGTTGATCAGTGTCAGCCGATTAACAAATTATTGTTAAAAGCCGTTGTCATATAAGTTTTTTAAAATTATAAAACTACAATAGTATAAACATTTATTTGTGAATCCTTTGGCCTACACGGCCGTCGGTACATATATTCATTCTCCAGGCACGAACCGTTATTTTCAGCTCTTATCAAATAAATAACTGCCATTTGATGATAACTGTTATCTATTTAGTGAGTACAAAACAGTAGTAGCTGACTAATAAATTTATTAAGTATGACTCATGCAGCTCATGTAATCCACGACATTTACATATATTTTCTTCTTACAATAAATGTTGCGAATACCAAACTGAATTTGTACATTGACGAGGATATTACACGAAAAATTAATTATCAAACTTTTTTCCAAAAATCATCTTGCGACCCACCCCCTCCCACTGAGTTACGGAGCAACTCCATGTTACGTTTTTGATTCAAAATTGTCGTTAACTTTTTCTTGCTTGTAACAACTGGATGTGAATTACATTGTGTAAAATTTCGTAAGACGCGAAAAGAAAAAAGAAATCGAAAAATGTATTCGAAATGGTATCACTATCATTTTGATTTAGGTTTCAAATATATTATGTTGTGGTTTGATATGTTAATTTTTTTACAGATTTTAAGTTGTAATTATTCACAAATGTTAATAAAAAAAGTGGAAATAAATTATGCGATTCTGCAGAAGAAGCCGTTAAAGATATTCCAAATGGTGCAAAGTTGTTGGTGGGAGGTACGTCTAGTTTAATTAGAATAAGCGTTTTACATTTTGTGCGATTACATACATTAGAACTGAAGAAGAGTTTAGAACCTATAATTTTTTTTAATATTTATTTTACTTTCAATCTTCGATTAATGATTCTTTTCACACATGCAATAGGCTTTGGGCTTTGTGGTATTCCAGAAAAATTGATAGCGGCTCTTCTGAAGCACGAGGCTAAAGACTACGTTGTTGTTTCTAACAACGCCGGCGTTGATAACTTTGGATTGGGTTTACTGTTAAAACAGAAAAAGATTAAGCGAATGATTGCGTCGTATGTTGGAGAAAATGTCGAATTTGAGAGACAATTTTTATCCGGCGAATTGAAGTTGAGCTGACGCCGCAGGTGGGCTAATACTTTTACCAGAGTCTGATTACGATAAAAATGCGATTTTAGAAGACTCTGGCTGAACGCGTATGTGCTGGAGGTAAAAGGGTATACCGGCATTTTTAATCTCAGTACTGCATGTGGAACTTTAGTTCGCCATATAGGTGGTGCGCTTCCATTAAGTATGGGAGAAGGGTTGCAGTAGAAATGTCAAGTTCACATCGCCCAGAAGAACATATGTTTGACGGTGAAAAGAATATATAATTGGAAGAGGCGATTACCGGCGACTACGCTCTTATAAAGGTTGGAAAGCAGACTGCTACGGTAATATAATATTTAGGTTCGCATGTAACGTCACAAAACAATAATTTCAGTGCTTTAATCTCACCGGTAAATCAGCGAGAAATTTCAATCCGACTATGGCAAGGGCAGCAAAAGTTACGATAGCGGAGGTAGAAGAAATAGTGGATGTAGGATGTCTCAAACCAGATGAAATTCATTTACACCTGGTGTTTTTGGCCAGATCGTGTAATTCTGAAGCAGTAACTATGAAAAGCAGGTGAGGTAATGTTGTTTAAATTAGTTTTTAATCAATCAATAGAAAGTAACAAGTTCAAAAAACCACAGTTTCCAAAGACTCGGGTTTCGAAAAACATCAGGGCCGAACGCAGAGAAAAGAATTGCTCGTAGAGCTGCGGTCGGAGGTCCAAAGACGGCATATGCAGTATCCTTTTTTTTTGCTACAAAAATTTTGCAAAAATATTCGATAATTATTGTCCTTAGTACGTAAATAGTTAATTTAGGAATTGGGATGCCAATGCTTTCTTCAAACTACATTCCACAAAGGAGTTCACATTGGTGTTACAGTCTGAAAATGGAATTCTAGGTTTAGGTCCATATCCTGATTCAGAAGCAGTTGATCCTGAGTTGATTAATGCTGGTAAAGAAACTGTGACTGTAATTCCAGGTGCTTCGTATTTCAGTAGCGATGAAAGTTTTGCTATGATCAGAGGGTAACTTCTTTCATTTGTGTTATTGATTTTAATTGTTTTTATTTGCGTAGTGGTCATATCGACTTAACAATTTTGGGAGCCATGGAGGTATCTAAAAGTGGTGACTTGGCGAGTTGGATGATTCCTGTAAGTACTACGAAATTTTGTAAAATACTTTACTATACACGGTATTGTAGGGGAAAATGGTGAAAGGTATGGGTGGGGCTATGGATTTGGTAGCTGCTCCTGGCACAAAAGTGATTGTCTGCATGGAGCATTCCGCCAAGGATGGCGGTCATAAAATTTTGGATAAATGCTCCTTACCACTTACAGGAAAAAATTGTGTAGATATGATTATAACAGAAAAGGTGTTGCTCTTTAAAATTATTATTATTACTGACGTTAACGTCAAATTTGTAGGCTGTGTTCGAGGTCGATGCCGAAAAAGGTTTGACTCTCATCGAGGTAGCTGACGGAATTGGTATCGAAGATGTAATAGCTTCTACTGGTTGTGATTTTGCGGTGTCGAAGGAATTAAAACCGATGCAACAGACTGGTATTAACAATAATTAAGTTTTTATAAGCTCGAAATTATCAATAACGTGTGTTTTTTTAATTCGTTTTTTTTAATGATTAGATGAAGTAGAGATACACGTCCGGGAGAACCTATAAGAACAACTACTGCGGTTGATGTAAAGTTCAAATTTTTAATCCCCATGGAAATGTTTTTTTTTGTAAATTTATTTAAATAGAGTCTTATGTTTTACTTCAATAATAAAAATTTATTGCCTAAGCATGTTTTCGTTTTTCTACGTGAAAGTATACTGATTTCATTGATAATCTTAAGAAAATGTATGTATATGCATATGTTTTTCAATTTGTAATAAATAATGGAATCATTTTCTTCCCAAATGTTGTGACAATATTATTAAATGCAGAACCTTGAAATAAATATTCGTTTATTTTCTAAAGTTTTGGGTCATTTTTTTTTGAATATTATTTTCCTACAGATTACGTAAATAACGCGTATGTCTGTGTACTCACTGAAGTAACGTTAAATGACATTAAACAATATCATCAAGGTTACTGATAAGAATATGTAGTATGTTTAAATGATCAGAACTCTGTAACAATTACAAATTTCCTTAGCAACAGTGGTTATAGTGAGAAGAAATAAAGCGATAAGAATGAAAGAATAAAAAAATAAAGGCCATTATTCGATATTTTATAAGTGAAACTTGGCAACGCTATTTTTAAAATGTTCCATTTTATTTTCGATGTACAATAATTATTTCAAAACTCTACGTTTATTAAACAAAAGAAATAAATTGAACTTATATGAATCCAGACGGTACTGTGCCTAGGTGTGTACAAAACAAAGAATCATGTGTGGGTTTGCTTTTTAAATAATTTTAACATAACATATTATTCAATTAACATAAACTGATTTTTGAATTAACCGTTAGGTGCTCCTTCTTTTTCTAACACAAAGCATATACAGTGTGTCTCCGAATGGACCTATACTTGAAAACTTTCTTATTTCGCGTGTTAGGAAGTTTTGATTCTTTCAGTAAGTCTCCAGTCACTACTAAAACTTTGAAACAACATACAGGGTCGTTAGAAACGTGAAATTTGGTTAAGAGTTTTAGTGCCTTTTATTTGAACGGAACGTGAAAGTATTATTGAAAAAACTTCAATGGAAGCTCCAATATTCAATCAGAACGTTCTATCTTAAAGTTGATTTTTCGTATACCATAGTATTTCACTAAATAAATTCTGTGCTGTAGAGACAAATTTATTTAAACATTAACTGACAATGTTTTGACATGACATTAGTCATTTGAGTTAAATAGTTAACAGTTAACAAACAGTTGCGTTATTAGATAACTACGACAATCACATTCGCAAAATTAATACCTATAACCAGAAATACATCATCTCTCACGGAATGTAAACGTCCCATAGATACAAGCAGTAGATTATCTATACCTGTTGGTGTTTGCTTCAGTCGCCAATAGATGGCGTTATGCGTTGACTTTCCAGTTTCGTCATTGATTGAATATCGCGATTATAGTATCGTGATAGATACCGGTTCAGAATCGATTATATTTTATCAAAGATGGCTGCGCGCTGTAGTACCGGAAATAATGTTACCAGACGATGGAACAACGCAATAATTTAAAATATATTTTTTAAGTTATTAATATTTTATTTGTATAAATATTCCTAAGATATACTATTCAGTTTGTTTAAATTAATCTTTAATTTTAAATTGAGTGTTAGGTGTTAAAATAACAGGAAACTAAAATATTATAATAATGTAACACGTATCGCCACCTATCGGCAACTTCGGGAAGTTCAGATGCAAATATAGAATCATCTGGGCTTTATACATTCTGGGGGAGATAATGTATTTCTGCTTATTACGATAATCATAATAAAGGCAAAAAATCAACTTTAAGATACAACGTTCAGATATTTGAGCTTTGTATTTGACGTTTCAAATATCTTTTTCTAGCAGTACTTTCCTTTCACATAAAAGGTAGTTTACTCTTAACCAAATTCAACGTTGTTACGTTTTTAACGACCCTGTATGTTATTTCGAAATTTTGGTAGTGACTGGAGACTTGCTAAAAAGAAGCAAACCTTTATATGAAGTATGACTTTTCTTCCCCAAATGCGAAATAAGAAAGTTTACAAGAAGATTGTTAAGTCAATACGGGAACATACGCATAAATACAAAACAATAAAGAAATATTAGGCTTGGTACGCGGCCATATCTCGAAAACTATTGGGTATAGAAACAGTTTTTTCAATTTTGCCACGAAAATTCAAATCAGGCAGTATAATGTCATAATCGGAAAATAGATTAAATTTGACAATAACTCTGAAACGGGCGAAGATATCAAACTGCGGTTTTCGCATTTTTTTCTAGCAAATTTTATGTACTAAGATCTAATTTTATTTGAAACTGTCGAGTGCCGATGGATTACGGTATTTGAAAACACTGACATTTCTTACAAACAAGACTGAGTTTGCTGTAATCAGATAAGTCATTTAGAAAAATACAGTCATTTAAATTATTAGACATTGTGGGCTTCTCCTTGTCTTATTAAGGCCGGTACGCCAATGACCCTCAGACAAAACTTATGCGGAATTATTCAGGTTTTCTAATGATGTTTTGAAGTCATAGCTTCATACAATAATTTCGGAGAAATCTTGAATTTTATGCCTCACCCTGTAAATTACGTCCCCTTGCGGTGAAATTTGGAACTTGAAAATAATTTCCAGGATTTTCTCATAGCCGTGTTAGTAACAAACATTTTTCCAAATTTCTATACCCAATAGTTTTCGAGATATGGCCGCGTACCAAGCTTAATGAAACAGTCTGTATAAAAACATCTTTACAATATAATACAACGGCATTTTTCGAAATGATGCAACATTCTAAATCTGTAAGTGAAGTAATATTTTCGTCTTAACCATATCAACATCGTTGTAAGTTCAGGGCATAACTAGATTTTTTCAATGAGGAGGGGGGGAATATGCTTAAGAATCATATTTCGTGTATAAAAATTTAAAAAAATTGGGTATGTTATCAAAAACTGCTGCAACAATTAAACAAGAAAATCTAGGTTAAAATTCTCCACACTTGATGAAGAATCAATGAAAACACAGTCCTTTCATGTATCGACGTTTTCACCAGCAACTCCAGTCTTTCTCAAAATATCTGAAGTCAAAGACTCTAATATAGGGTGCCTCTTTAAATCCGATCATCAAATTTATCATCAATTAACGTCATTAATAAATATAACATTTTAATACTACAATATACAACACACAGTTTAATGTACACAAACACAATACAATGATAAACGTCGATGGATGACTGTGTTTTAGTGATTCTTATCACCTCTAATGAAGAGACCGACTGGGAAAATTTTAACTTAATATGAGAAGAATTTTAAGGAGTTTCACTATCATTTAAGAAAATCTAGTTTTTCAGGATTTTTGATAATTGATTTAATATTTATTTGTGATTCCAATGTCAATTGAATTGCTAAACAGTAAACCATTCAAGTGGCCATACAAACACAAAATAAAAATAAGATGAACATGAACCTTCAACTCCGCAATGAAATTTAGGTTATCAGAAATGGATTTAACAAACACACTTCTTTTATAGAGTTTCTTTGAATCGTCTTTATCCGTTTCAAACTTGATAATGTTTGTTCTGCAGTTGATACTTGCCGTGTAGCTAGTATCCTTACCAACATATTAATAATATGAAGGAAATTTCTTTCTGGACAATTATCTAGTGCTTCCAATGAATTTTTAGGAGTGATGTCGCTTCTGCCAATCATATATACTTCTTCGAGTTTTTAAACTCGACGAGAACAGCAGGTGGCACGGCAAATAGAAATTTTGATAAAATTCGACAGTTTTAGTGAATTTGTCTGCTTTGTCAATTTCGAATGGCTCATGCCTGAAGAGCACCGAAATGATTTT